>LJJS01001214.1:689-78629 GCA_001447215.1 Diaporthe aspalathi
CCCTAGGGGGGTGCTAGGGTTAATAAAAGTTGGCAAACATTGTAAAATTGATCCACTTCCTAATATGATCCACTTCCTAATAAACCACGTTATATAAGATATAATTTATATTATTACCCTTTATATAGCTTAAATTATTAAAATTTGCAAGTAGTTTTGCAAAATCTTAATTAAAAAAGCATATTATAGTTTTATTAAAATTTATATTTAAATTACTTTTATTAATAAAAAATAAAGAATAAAAATTAACATTTTTATATAAAATAATAATATAAGTGTTTTTACTAACCTTTTTTAACTTAATATTATATAAACGTATATTTATTATTTTATTATTAATATTATAAATATTAACCTTTTTTTAAAAGCTAAAAATAAAAACTTTTAATATTTAAAAGCTTATTATAATAAAACCATTTATAATAACTTAATTACTATTAATAAATATAAATAGTTTTTTAAGCTTTATAAAATCTACTAGCAGCTTTACTTTTTTAAATATAAGGCTTATTTAAAATACTTTATATATAATAAGTTTTATTGTATTAAATTATATAAATTAAATAAAAATATATTTAAATTTATTTTTAAAAGGTAGCTTTTTAGGTTTATTATTATAAAAATTAAAAAGCAAATTTTAATTATTAATTTTAAGCTTTTTATTATTAATAAAAATAAAAAGTAAAAAAAGCTTAAAAAAACGTTATAGTTTAAACTTTAAATAATAAAACCCTTATAACAATTAAAGTAAATATATTTAATATAAAAAGTAAGCTTTTTTAGCTTTAAATTTCTTTTATTATTATTAATAAAATAATATTTATAAAGTCATTAAAAATAAAAATAAAAACTTTATTAAATTTAAAAATAAAAGAATATTATTAAATTATAAATATTAAAAAAACTATATTAAAGCTATTTTAATATTAAAAAAATTAAATTAAGTTAGTATTTAAAAGCAATATTAATATAATTTTAATATTATAGCTAAATAATTAGCAAATATTACTATTTTAAAAATTAATATTTTAAATTAAGCTTAAGCTAATATTAATAAAAACTTATAAGCTATTAAATAAAATAATATTAAATAATAAAATAAAAATTAAAGTTAATAAAAAGCTTTAACTATTAGCTTAAAAATTAAAATAAATTTAAAAACTTTTAAAATAAAAAATAATAAAATGTAATAATAAGCTAAATAAAGCTTATTTTATATAGTTTTTCTATTTTATTATATAAACTTTATATATAAACATATATATTTCTTTTAAAAACGGTATATTATATAAACAGCTAAATATATTATTAATATCTTTGCTTTATAACAGCCTCAGCTAGTTTTTTCCCCTTAATATATATGCATAATGCTTTATAAGAGAATTAATTAAATTAGCTATTTAATTATTTTATAGTTGCCGTCTGAGTAATTTGAAGCCTGCTGTGCTATTACAATTACTTTTGTTTGGCAGGAATGGAAACAAACCTGGAATCAAGCGTCGGTATTCGGGCCATCACCCTGTCTTCTCTACCTCTGAGTAGTGACTTGCTGTAAGTATGCGGAAATTGATGCAGATGAGGTTGAATTCGTCTGTTGCCAAGACAAGTAAGCAAGCCATCTCATGCCAACCCGCAGATAATTGTTCTCCTCCGGGCATATCGGGGGTAAAGTGCCCATGTGGTTGGTCACTTGCAGCCCAAGGTCCCGCCCCCCAAAGTATACAGGCTATGGTTATACCTTATTTCCAATATCTCGTCTCGCAACCGACTCGGGTTGGCGGAGATAAGGGAAAGATGAACGAGAAGTCTGGTCCAAAGAATGCAATGATTATTTAAGGACCAATCAAGACTCCCAACTTGTTTCGATGTAGCTTACACCATTGCCTTCAATGTTCCTCGGAGAGTGAAAGAGCCTCAGTACCCCCCCCCACCGCTTAAGCAGTCAACACGCGCCGTTCCTCACTCTTTCAAGACTGGGGTATCATAGAACATGCCTGTCCCGAAGCCCCTGCCACCCACCGGTTATGGCCTATTGGGTCTTACCTGGCGCCCGGACAAGCTACCAGACGAGCGTTGCTTTTCAGCAATGAAGGCAGCCATTGAGGACGGCGCCACAGTGTGGTCCTCATCTTCCATCTACGGCATGCCCCCCGAGCCCCCCACGGCCGGGCTCCACCTTCTACGTCGCTTCTTTGAGAAGTACCCAGAGTACGCCGACAAGGTCACGCTGTTCATCCGTGCGTGCTCCGATGCGGCCACGTTGGCGGCCACCAACACCCGGGAGGGTGTGCTCGCTAGCTTCACCGAGTGCAACGACATCTTGGAGCCATTCAAGAAGATCGACGTCTTTGGACCGGCTCGGATCGATCCTGACGTGCCGCTAGAAGAGACAATGGGTGCCCTTAAAGAGCTCACGGAGAAGGGTGACATCGGCGCCGTGGGCTCGTCCGAAGTGCGGGCGGAGACCATCAGAAACGCCGGCAAGATCTGCCCCATCAGCGTCGTAGAGATCGAGTTCTCGCTGTGGAGCACCGAGTTCCTGAACAACGGCGTCGCTGCCACCTGCAGGGATCTGGACATCCCTATTCTGACCTACTCTCCCCTCGGGTACGGCTTCCTGACTGGCAAGGTCAGGAAGCTTGAGGATATGCCAAAGGGAGATGTCCGCCTGATGTTCGGCCGATTCCAGCCTGAAGTAAGCACAAGGCCATCTCGAGCTAATCCCTCACACAATTTTGAAGGCTGACCAAGATAATCACCCAAAGCATTTCTACAAGAACATCGAGCTCGTGGACCAGGTGGCCGAGATGGCCAAGCAGAAAGGAGTCACCCCAGCTCAACTCGCACTGCAAGTGCAGTGGATTCGCGCACATTCGAATCAGGGAGTTTGCGGAACCATTATTCCGATCCCCGGTGCCACGGCCGACGTCCGCGTTCATGAAAACTGCAAGCTTATCGACCTCACATCTGAAGAGAAAAAGAGACTGGATGATATCCTCCAGACCATCCCCGTTCATGGAGGTCGGCAGATTCCTGGCATGGATCACATCCTGTGGACCTAGTTGGTTTTGCTCTTCATCCTCTATATCTGCATCTTGATTTATATTGGCCCTAGGCGGTATACCCTGAAGAGCCTCTATATCCATTTCTTGCTCTACCGATTTGGCTGCTGTTTCTTCACTGAATCGTCGCTGTCGGAAACAGTTCTCAGCATCACCGATGTTCTGCCATTGGATGGGAAGAATTGTAGCAGAGTGCCCGTATCAACGCCTTTCCAGACGACTTCATCTGGTATCCGGGATTCATTGGCCTTTGCGATTGCTACATATTCCTCGGCGTCAATATTGTCGTACTTGCTCAGAAGAAGTCGGACGACATTCGTGTGGCCGTTCCGTGCTGCAAGCCAGACTGGGTTGCCTCTCACGCGCAACTTCCCAGAACCCCACGTGGTGCTGATGTCCACCCGGGACAGGAACACCTTCACCATGGCCTCGTCGCCTTTCCACGAGGCTATAGCCAATGCCGAAAGTGCCAGGTCCGGAGTACACGTGCTCCTATTGCTCACACTAATGTCTTTCCGGCTCAGGAGCAGCTCGACTATGTGTAGCCTTCCAAGCTTGGCGGCCATAGTCAGCGGAGTCTCCCAGTTGTCTCCCGTGTCATAATAGGCATTGACATCGATTTCAGCTCTGGCAAGTATCGCTCCCACATGAGCTGCTTGTTTGATTGCGATCATCAGTGGGTGAGGAGATCCTTGGGGGTTGATCTTGAAATCATTGCGGCCCAACAACCATGTAACTATATGATTCTTTCCTTCTTTAAGTGCAACAGTAAGTAGAGCGTCTGGAGAAGCGTTTCCGTTTAATCTATCATTGATTCCTTGGATGACAAGTCTGTCCTCCGTAGATGGGATGGGTTTCAGCATCGTCGATGACGAGCCAGGTGGTACCGATTCTGGTGTAAAAGTCGATGTAGGGGAGGACAATATTTCTTGGTACGTTTTGTATTGGCGGTAGGATTCATTGGCGTAGTACCATCCGAGAACTCGATGAGGCAGATCCTCAAGGGCGTCGAAAAAGTCGTCTAGGCCCCAGAAGGGAGCCGGAGGTGTAGCAGGTCCCTGGTTTTTGAATAGGAGATAGGATATTGTGCGTTGGACCACTGTATATATATCGGCTCCATAGTCCGGCGGTATGGCCGTCTCGCTATACGCATCGGAGCAGATACCCAGTAATGCGTAGACACGGTCTCTTGGGTCGCCCGCTTGGCTGGAGCGAAATTTCCTGAGGAGGGTTCCCAGGTCCCGATTGGACGTCCACCAGCACCTATACCTTAGAGGTCCTGGCATGATATCGAGCACGGCTTGGGTGTGAGTGTCTACCGTCTCCAGGCCGATGAGAGCCGGCATCTGGGCAAAGGTCCGGGCCGAGACGTGCTTCGCCCCACAGACAACGAGCGCCGATCTTGCGCTCGCTGCCTCCTGCAGGACCCAGATCCGTCGGAACCACGGCCTGGCAAGCAATTCCTCCAGCGCCATGTAGGCTCGGCGGAACATCTCCGTGGCTGGCCCCCCATTCGCGACCACGATTGATTTCCACTCCTGCTCCCAGGACTTGGTCTTTGACGCGTGCAGGTCAAGCGTGTCCGCAAGGCTCATGAGGAGGTCGATGTCTTCATTGCTTGGCCCTAACCAGATGATGACCTGCTCCGCGAGCTTGTAAACCAGTCTCATCTGGCCAACCTGGTGGCTCTTCTCCACATCCGAGGACTGGTCTATGCATATTGCGTCGACCCAGAGGAGTCGATCCTGATGCGGTAATCTCAGAGCTCGCAGAGCCGTTTCCAGGTTGGTGGTGATGATGAACGGCTGCTGGTTCACTGTGATCTCCCGCTTGGCAGAGGCATCCCCCCAGGTATAAGAAAGAGCCTCATACGGAATGCCGTCAGCCTCGTGAAGATAGGCCTCGAGCAGCTCGCAGCGTAGAGGCTCGGCAGAATAGCCCTTCTCGAACCTGAGCAGTCGGATGGCGTCTTTTTCGAGGTCAAGACGAATGTATTCGTACGAGGCCATTCCCGAAATCGACGAATGAGGCGGAGGCTGTGGAATTGGAAGACTGAGCACGTGATTGAGAAACAGTGTAGGGAGGGGGGGGGGCGCGAAATAGAGGGGGATGTTTGCACGCGAGACGCAAAGGGCCCACCTGCGTGCAGGACGAGTAGCCTGAGGGCGTGCATACGCGCAGAGACCTGAAATTCCAAAGATAGAAAAGCGTGTTAGGCGAGAGTAAAGCCATATGCGAACTCAGATGGGAATCAAGGGAAAAGTTGAGGAGGGAGCACGCATTTTTTAACCAGGTTAGACAAGTGGACGCCTTGCTGTGCGAGTGCTGTATTTTGACCCAGCCTGCACACTTGAAAGCCCATGCCGAAGTATGCAATGATCAAGCTGCAAATCGGGTCAACTCCATATGCTCTCAATATATGTGTTGATTAGTTTTATGACTGAAATTGAAAAGAAAGGCGTGACACATCGATGTGTTAGTCTGGTCCTGACATACAATCGCGGAGACATGCTCTAGAAGCGCAGTTCGGAGCAAATTGATACGCTTGAACGCCCTTCATACGATGTCGACCGTCTTCTCACTATCGAAGTCGCGAATGTCCTCTCGCCCGTACCCTCTCTGGTCGCTATAACCAGTTTCCCCGTTTTCGCATCGACGAACTCACAATTGTGGTGCGTATGCCCGAACGCCCAGGCTTTCACTACTGGTGACGTCCAACACGACTCTCCCTGGAGGTCCGTAATGAAGGCAGACTGCACGCCCCGTGCATCTTGCACATGCTCGGCGTCGTTGGCTTCCGAGGCGGCGGTCGGACTGTAATGGGTGAGCACGACAACGCTGCGATGAGGCTCGTCCCGGGCAATGGCCTCAACCTCGGCATTGAGCCAGGCCAAATCAACGCGGTGGGCAGCGTTATGTTTGTCGATTGACCAGTCGCCTATGTTAGAGAAGTCTGAAAGGAACAAGGACACCGTGCTGCGCTGTCCGTCGGATATGTGAGAAAAGAGCGTGCAACCTAGAATGGTTACCACGGACGAAAGGTCAAATCGTCTGCGGTTTAGAAAGACAAATCGGCCGAGGCTCGAAGGATACTTGGCATCCTGTTTTTCAAGCGCTCTCCTGGATGCAATAGAGTGCTCGAAGGCTTTCATTCTATCCATGGCATCCTGGTATTTGCCCGAGTATGGCTCGTGGTTTCCAAGCACATAGAAGATGACTTCGAATCGGAACAACTGCCTGGTCAAAAATCCAAAGAGTCTGTCGTCGCCAGCGATGCCGATCTCACCGAGCAAGGCCAGGTGTTCTGCCTTCGGTTGGATTTGAAATGCACCATACATTGGCAGATACTTGGGAGTCTCCAAATGCAGATCGGACATGATCTGAATCCTCGTGGAAGCTGGTAATGCCGATTCAAGGTGGGGCTGACTAACACCGTCATCGTCGGAGTCTCTCGGAACATGAGGAGTCATTCTGGAGTAAGCCGTTCTGGACTGCTTGGATATTCAAAGACCTTGGCGATCGGAGAATGTGACGAGAGCACGGCAACCGGAGTGGGAGGTGGAGGTCGGAGGTTAGCGCATGTCAGCTATACGCTCGGGCCCGGCCCCCACGGACCAAGCAGCACCAACGGGCTGACAAGGCCCTGGCCTACGGGGAGATCCGACCCTGTGAATATGAGGGTAGGAATGAAACGAGGGGAAGGGGAGACGGAAAGTATGTGCAGGTCTTCCGCGCGAGCCCAATTTCTGGAGCCTTGGAGATGTTCAGGCATACGAGCCTGCTTGCTCTCTTGCTCTGGTCCTCTGGTCGTTGCAGATGCCAGGATATGGACCAATGGCTCTGGACGAGAGAGTGAGACATTCTTCGGATGAAGGCATCACAGACCTTGCCTACTTTGGCACCCGCGTGCCTTGTGCGGTCAGGAAGAGGGCAATCAGGGTGCCATCAGGCTGAGACAGCGACCGAATGGGGCAATCTGGGGTCACACAGGTCAATTGCATGACCGTCCTGTGTGCGTGCGTGCATCAGTCAGGAAACCTGACCGCTTTATCATGTCCGGCATCACAACATGGGTCCATCCGCGACCCGACCGTCACTAAATAGCCGCCGCCGAATGCACGCAGCTGTCAGCAGCCAAAACACCTGGGCAAAAGTTTACTCATGGCCCGGCCCCAATCGCGGCCGCCGCCCAACACATTTAAATAAAGAAGGCGGCCGGCGACACAACCCCCGGAGCCCCCCGACCAGAGCAGAGCAGACGAAGGGCCGACCGTCGCCCTCGCAAGCGCTGAAGCCGCCGGCTTGGCTTGAAGGGCAGGTCTGTGAAGGGGCCAGATCAAAGAGCAGTTGCCGGCGGGAAATCTCAACGAGCCCAATCACGGGACGAGAGACGAGGCAACGATTTGCAGGCAGAGAAAAATGAATGCTGATCTCCCCCTTCCCCGCGCGAAACCTGCCCGCTTTTGTCGCCGGGCGTCTAACTGCAGCGTGACGGGGCCAGTGATTGGATATGTACCCCTGACACCACTTACACCTTTCAACCAGTCGTGTCCCTGATGTTGCTATTTTGGATTTCGAACCATTGCCTGCCTGGCCTGCCTGGCCTGCCCCGCGTACCACCTGCACACAAATCTCGTGCGAGAGAGACCTTTCCCTTTCTCCCGTCTCTATCTCTATGCCCAGATGACATGGACCGCGTTGCCATGCCGTGCCCAGAGAGCCGCCCCCTCCCCCCCGGACAAGACCTGGCAATGTACCCACAGCGCTTAAAATAACCATAGATATGCTGCGGGTGAGCGGGTGCGGACGCCATGTGCTTCTCGAATGGCCATCGCGCACCACGCAAGGATCTAGCCCGCCTCCCGGCTTCTGTCTAATCAAGAAGCTTGTTCGCTTTTCGCGAGCACTTGGGCGGCTGGCTGTATGTACCCTCTCTGTAGACCCTGATATAGTCTGCTTTTCCGCATCTGCCGGCCTCCAGTAAATCACTGTGCTCTTCCCTACCACTCCCGAGTGTTGGTTCCGTCAATTTTTAGACCCAAAGTCTCTGTGCAGTACTAGACTTTGTCACTACCTCCAGCCAACATGCGTCGGTAGTAGGTTCGGCGTCCACCATCTCACATCCCGCATCCCAACCGAGCCTGGGTGCTCGCTCCGAGGAGAAAACCAGAAAGGGCAAGGCTGAATCAGAGTCGGGACGCGTCTGCTCGAGGCAGACAAATTACACCAAAACATGTCGACGGGACCTCCTCAGCAAGGGACTTTCTCCCTGTTCCCAAAGGAACGCCCACCATCCAGGACCCAGAACACGACGCCAGGCCGGCCATCAATAGACTCAGCATCCCGAGACTCCCCGTCCAGAGCAGGCAGACGCACACCACTTGAGCGTAACATGTCCGTCCGTGACGGCAAGAAGACACCCGCAACAACAGCCATGGCCCCTTCGACGTGCGCCTCCGGGCCTGTAGACGCGGGTGAGAGCACAGTTGTGTGGCCATCGGAAAGCAGACAGGCAGATCCCATCATACAACGGCCCGCCCCGGTCGTCACGGCTGAACCTCCCGCCCGGTGCGGCACCGCCTTCTCGGAGGCTCAGACTCTCGTCCGGGCCAACAGTGACCGCTCCAGGAACTCGATAGCCAAGCCACCGCTGGACAACCGGGCGACGCAGTATGGAGAAGGATCTTCCGAGGCCCCCCTGCGCTCCATCTTCCCAGAATACAACCCCAGCCTCCCGCTCTCCCAGCAGAATTACTACCCCCCTCAGTCAAGTCCGACCCACCCAGCAGGCATACCCGCCGGAGCCATCAGCCGCCGCTTGTACTCGCCCACGTCCGAGGAGAGGCCCGAGAACAGCGACGAGAACACCACGACCAGCCCCCTGCGGAGCCCCATGAGCGCCAACAGCGCCCGCACCCACCAGCAGGCGGCCGCCCGCAGGTGGCCGCCGCCGAGGGTGAACGTGAGGCCCTCGACGCCGGAGCCGAGCACGACCGAGCAGCTGCGCGGCTTCTGGAAGGTGGCCAACGGGTGGAGGGCGACGGCGTCCGAGGGCCGGGTGTACACGTTCACGGTGTCGAGCGAGCGGGACACGCCCATCTACACGCTGGGGTCCAGGTCGTCGCAGCCCTTCTACCGGCTCAAGCTGGACCCGACGTCGGCGTCGGCCTACGTCTCGCTGTCGCGCTTCGACCCCAACAAGCCGTACAAGCCGCCCCTGCCGCCCAAGGACGGCGCCTCCTCGGGCGGCAGCCCCAGGGCCGGCGGCGGCGGCGGCGGCAGCAGCAGCGAGAGCGTCGCCGGCGAGCCGGCCACCAAGGGCTGGCAGGAGGTGCTGAGCACGACGCTCGAGGAGTCGGCGCGGCACCACGCGCCGCACGACGGCCTGGTGGCGCTGCTGTACCCGCTGCCCGCGGCGAAGCTGGCGGTGGAGAGCCGGTACACGAGCCCCGCGGCGTTCGCGACGGCGGAGCGCGAGTGCGCGCGGCTGGTGTGGGACGACGACAGCGGGAACCACTTCCTGGTGCACCCTGCGCTGGCGATGCCCTTCTGCGTGACGGTGGAGCGGAACCCGGCGTGGAGCCGGACCGAGTACACGCTCGAGCACGTCGAGAGCCCGCAGCACCTGGCGCGGCTGACGCGCGACGGCACGGGGACGGGCTGGCTCGAGGTCGACACGGGCATCGCGGCCAAGATCGACGCCGTGTACCTGGTGGACGTCGCCGTGGCGGCGCTCATGCTGGTCGCCCACGCCGACGGCGAGTTCAGCCGCGTCGAGGTCTTCGACCCGCCGCCGCCGTCGCTGCGCAGCGAGAGCAGGCAGCAGGAAGGGGCGCAGGAGGGGAGGGTCAGCCGCATCAGCCGCATGAGCCCGCGCGTCAACAGCGGGGACAGGAAGGACAGGAAGGCGGCCGGGAAGACGCGCATGGACGAGTTCGAGCTGGACCTCGAGAGCCAGACGAGCGAGCTCAAGAAGCACTCCAAGAGGCGGAGCAAGGACGAGGACAAGATGCCCGGCTGCGCGAGGGTCATCATCTCGCTGCTCGGGGCCATCTTCAAGTGCCTCATCTGGTGCGCGACGGTCCTGTTCAAGGCGCTGACGGGCTGTATCTCGTTGTTCGCGAGGTGTATAACTTCTGAGAAGTTGTAGGGGGCGTGGTAGCGAACAGCCTGCAAATGTTATTGTATGTATGACTTGGATGAGTAAAACGAAAGGGAGAGACACCGGGTAATGGTTCCGAGCGAGTCGAAGGATTGCATTCAAAGGCTGGTCTTTGGGGGGAGTTTTTCTTTCTCTGTAATTTTTTCCCCTTTCTTTCCGACAATGATACCTCCCCGGCAGGGCACACGATGTTCGGGTATCAGGGACGGTTTCTGGCTGTCCTACGGGTTGAACATTGGCGGCCCTGTGCGGCAGCAAGAGCAGAAAACTAAGATTCTACTTCTTGCGCTCCCGAACCTTGATCTTCTGGCCCTTCTTCGTTATTGTTGCCACCGTGGCCGTTTTCGCCATCCGCGCCCGCTGCAGCTCGAGCTGATTCTCCGCGTCCGTGAGGGCCTTCAGTTTCTTTCTCGCGTTTAGCAGCTTCTTCCGTAACCGCTCTGCGTTTTGTGCTCTCCTTCTCGCCTCGGGGTCTTTCTCCTTGTCGGAGCCCTCCGAGTCGTCATCGTCCATGTCCACGTCGTCGTCGCTGTCCTCTGGATCCGGCATTTTCTGCTCCAGTTCCTCCTCTGACGAAGCGAAGACAATCTTCTTCGGTTTTGGTTGTGGCTTTGCTTTCCTTGGCGCAAGGTCCTCGTCGCTATCAAAATCTTCTTCCTCTCCCTCATCGTGATCGCCTTCCACGCCCGCGAACGCCCCTGCGATCACAGCCTTCTGCTCGAGGTCCCTGACCTCCTTGGAAACGACGTTCCGCACCGTCCGTAAGTAGCCGATGTCTTGTGTCTTGAGAAGTCGGACGGTGTCCATGTCCAGGGCCTTGTTTCCTCTGTCGCCGGCCACGGTGCCGTCCCACTTCTTGCCCGCTGCCAGCTTCCCTGAGGAGAACTTGCCGCGGGACACCATGCCAAAGTAGAATTCATCTTCGTTTCGTTCGGCGGCCTTTTGCTTGAGGCTCTTGAGGATTGTCTGTTTCTTTTTGTGGTCTTTTGCTCGAAGGGCGTAATCCTGGTGTAGCGTCAGCTTGGTCGTGGTCGACGGAGACGTGTGGATGGGTGAAGCGGTACCTTGTGCTTTTCGAGGAGGCCGAGCCTCTCGCGGCCTTTGAGCTGGCCTCTCTCGCGATGCGAGCGGCGTTGTATTGAATTCCGCATGGACGACATTGTTGCAATGTGTTGTGGGGGGTTGATTGTTGACTGAGCTGGGGGAGGCGCGGTCGTAAAGTCCAAATCGGCTGGGGATTTCAAATGTCTGGGAAAATCCTAAGGTAGCGGCTGATAAGATAAGGAGCACGGCGGCTAAGTCCCAGTACCTTGCCTAGCCTTGGTTGGGTACTTAAGTAAGTACCTAGATACCAACTCAACGGCTCATTTCCTGAGCTGATATCCAATTTTGCTTGACATCACCATTTCACGTCGAATAAGATTTACCCAACTTTTCGGCGCATCTGATGTCGCACACAAGACTTACAACGGGTTGATAACTTTTCGCATCTGAGCGGCATCCCTGAGTTTTACTCAGCAGCCTCCAAACCAGGGTTCCAGCAACTCGTCCTCTACGGGGCCGAGCTCACTCGGGGTCGTAACATCTGCTTTGGCCTCTCGAATTCGATTTCTTCTGCCACGGGATTCTTCTCCTTCGCACAAATTGGGGACCTGATTGTCACACTGGCTCATGCTCATGCCGCTGCGGCTTCATCACTCCTACTGCCCCTGGCTGCGTAATGCTGAGGTATAAGCGGTGAGAGCTGCCGTGGTCTGGTAGCCGATTTATACGAAGATGGCATGGGCTCGAATCAAGTCATCTCACAAGGGGAACAGATCCTCCAGCCATCTGGGATTGCTGGAGACATTCCTCTAAAGACTGTCGTACGTGACGTGCCGTCTTGGCCATCGCCAGCATGGCTATGGTAATGCGGACTTTCACTCTCGATCCAAGTTGGCTGTTGTTGTCTTGTGACTGAGCCTATCAACATATCCACAACTTTTGTACTTGAAGAACCCGCATCCCGCGGGATTCGTCTACGGTTTACCACGCCTCCTATATGATGATGGTGTGTGTAAGCTAAAGCAGTGGCCAGTGGCTGTTGGCATAGCACACTGGGCAGAGCAGCACCACCGGATCCATCCCCCGGCCGCCGATCCAGACCCTGACCCGCTGTGTGTGTACTTGTGCAGTGCAGCCCCTTTTTCCCCAAACCTTCTATTTTCAGGGCCCACGGGCTTCTCTGGATCTCGGTAACGAACCCCAGACCGTTTACTCAAATACGAAGCCGCCATAAACATGATGTCATGCATGTTCACCTTGAAATCGGATATTCGCACCTACAAAGTCAAATGCACACGCGATGCTATAACGAAAAAGCATATATATTCTTTAGGCTTAAGGGTAATGTTTACTTTCCAATCGGATTGAGATTTGGGAGCTATGGGCACAGGTGTTGTAGGTGTAGGTGTTGTGGGTGTCTGTGTTGGGCTACCCGCAATGTATCGGTGTACCATCCGGTTCTGCACATGCGAATATCCGATTTCCTCGCTCTTCAGACTATGCAGGGTGCCGTACTCCCTTGGATCCTATACGAACGCCGACATTTGGTTGAATCATGACAAGTCCGCTACGACCCGGCCGTGAAACCACTGTGGGCCTATATGGAGCTTGCCCCGAGGCCAGGGCCGGGAGAGCCTGCAGGCTGCACATGTGCTGCTACAGGGCTGTCAATCACCTGTGGTTTCCGATGTCCCTCCGGTGGGTCAAGCACCTCTTCAGAAGCAATCAAGATCCAGCATCTGCATGATGTTCAACAGCTATCCCTGCCTGTCTGCCAACTTTGGCAGACGACCGGGAGGGTAGACTGAGTGAGCAATGTGGCGGACAGCTGGGAGCTGGGAGCTGGGACCACGGGGAGAACCCATTCCTGTCAGCGTATTGTCTGACGGAGAAATGGACGTGTAGGTCTTTTTCCTTTTCTTCCCTTTTCTGTCTGCTTTCTTCCCAAGGCCCAGTGTCCATCTTTCCCGAGTACACATACTGTACCACTCTATCTTGGTTCGCTTCGTCGCGGGGTCCTCGTCCCATTGCTAGACGATGGCTATCCTGGGCACACACCGTAAGCCGCTCAGGTTGGTTATACTTGTCACGTTTGTTCTCGGCCTGTCCTTCTTCACTCTTTCTTCTGATTACTTCCAGTCCTCAAACCTCGCTCTTTACATAAATCACCCATATGCATATGTCCACAGCAGCTATGAATGGGCGCGTCGCAAGCAGAGATACCCCGTCTCGTCATACGAGACCTTGCCCCAGGGTCCACCTCATCAGCTGCCTAAAATACAGTTCGACTTTGGTGAGGCGCAGGGCGTCCAGGAGTCTCGAAGGAAGGAAGTCAAGCACACCTTCAGGAAGTGCTGGCACAACTACAGGAAATACGCCTGGGGATATGACGAGCTCAAGCCCATATCCCTGATGGGAGCAAACACCTTCTCAGGATGGGGCGCGACACTGGTCGACTCCTTGGATGCCCTATGGATTCTGGATATGAAGGTGGAGTTTAAGGAGGCGGTCCACCAGGTTGTCTCGATCGACTGGGACTTCCACCCAGACCACCAGGTAGCAAGCACGTTCGAAACCACGATTAGATATCTGGGCGGCCTCCTCGCCGCGTACGACCTCAGCAACGAGACGGTCATCCTGCAGAAGGCGACCGAGCTGGGCGAAATGCTCTACAACGCGTTCGACACGCCCAACCGCATGCCATCCAACTCGTTCAACTTCGAGAGGGCCAAGGAGGGCCAGCTCCTGCCCTCCACGCATGAGATCTCCGCCAACGTCGGCAGCCTGTCTATGGAGTTCACAAGGCTGTCGCAGTTGACTGGCGACCCGAAATTCTTCGACGCGACCGAGAGGGTCAAGAAGGAGCTCAGGCGGACGCAGGACGGCACCAAGCTCCCCGGGCTGTGGCCGACATTCGTGGACGTGCAGAACGGCTTCCTGACCCCCGACAGCTCGTTCACGCTCGGGTCGATGGCGGACTCTCTGTACGAGTACCTCCCCAAGATGTACGCGCTGCTGGGAGGCCTGGACGACTCGTACATGGAGATGCACGTCAAGGCCACGAACACGGCAAAGGCTTTCCTCCTCTTCCGCCCGATGCTCCCGGACACCGAGGCCGACGCCGACATCCTCTTCTCCGGCACCGTGCTCGCCAACGGCGGGGGCATCATCGACCTCCAGCCGCAGGGCCAGCACCTGACCTGCTTCGTCGGGGGCATGTTCGCCCTCGGCGCGAGGCTGTTCGGCATCGAGGAGGACCTCGAGATCGGCGCCCGGCTGGCGCGCGGCTGCGCCTGGGCGTACCGGGCGATGCCCACGGGCGTCATGCCCGAGGAGTTCTCGATGGTCCCCTGCAGGGAGGCCAACATGGGCAGGTGCGCGTGGGAAGAGGAGCGGTGGGAGAAGGAGGGCAACAGGAACTACCCCAAGGGCTTCTCCAGCGTCCACGCCCCGGGGTACTACCTGCGGCCCGAGGCCATCGAGAGCCTCTTCTACCTGTACCGCATCACGGGGGACCCCCAGTGGCAGGACATGGCGTGGGAGATGTTTCGGAGCATCAAGAGGGTCACCGAGACCAAGTATGGCTTCTCGGCAATCGACGACGTCACGAGGGGGAGCTCGCCGAGGAAGGTCGACCAGATGGAGAGCTTCTGGCTCGCCGAGACGCTCAAGTACTTCTACCTGATCTTCTCGGAGCCCGACCTGATCAGCTTGGATGACTATGTCTTCAACACGGAGGCGCATCCGCTGAAGCTGCCGAAGCCGTGAGCGTAGGGCTGGGGTCATTTTGGGAACGGGTTCCGCGTTGGCCAACAGATAGATGTCTTGCCACAGCTTATCGGCGACCTCAACTGTGCATCGACTCACGAAGTTTTCGGACACGGATTCGGCGCTGACAAACACTATTTACGTGCCCTGCCAGCGATAGTGACAAACATGGTTGTTAAGGATCAGGTGTTGTTACACCGCTACAGGTGCTTATCAAGTCGTGTAATGACGGCGTATGGTATACGCCTGGACTAGCAGGGCCAAGAGATTTCCATGTTGTATTGCGTTGTGGGGCGTTGGGTGAAATAAACGCACTCAATCTGGTCATAGAAGCAGTGTATTCCTACGGCATGTACTGCAGAGCCTATAGTCGATAGATACTGCTATCAGCTGATAATCTTGGGTATCCTTACGCTCCACCAATTCACGATGGGAGCAATCCAACTCCGGAATCGTGCACTGCCCCAACGTGCCTCGAAGTCAATATGAGGGTCACTTCCGAACGACCACACATGAGCCCGTGCTTCCTTGTTCGTTCAAATCCCCGCCATATTGTTCTCGACCTACTGCCTGCATATAAGACAAGGCTGCCCTCAAAAGTCTCCCACCGGGGGAGGCCTTGGCCTTGTCTCGGGCTTCCAAGAGAACAGCTCCGATCTCGACAAGATCGATCCGCCGGCCTGACTGCCTTCACTGGGCTAAAGAGCCAATGAGTCTGTCCCTCACCTCTCACGGATCTCTCTGCTCTGTCCGCCGGTTTGATGGTCCTGACTACCTGGGCCGGCCCAGAAGCTAGGAGGTTCTCCTGTCTCTCGCATACTCGGGTTCGCTATACCGGTACTCAACCGGCCGGATTGGTTGTATTGAGTAGGCTGTGAGGTGGTGTACTGGATAGGCGTCGGACTGTCCTGGAATTCCTCTTCAGCCCAGGACTAATGAGCCTGTGGAGGCATTGCAGTATAAAAGCCATGAAGTACTTTCGGATATAATTTTAGTGTGCTTTCTGCTTCTCCAACAGCGGCAGACTCCTCAGGAGAAGAGCAGGCTCAAGAGTCCGAGAGTCTGCTCCTCACATTCCCGGCCCACCTGTGCTGCCGTTACGCTGCCGGAGGTGTTCGAGGTTGACCTTGCTCAAATCCACATTGAGCGGGCTGCATCACACCAGTCAGAATCGACACTAAATACCGCGGACCTTTATTGTTTTCTTTTTTTTTCTTCTGTGTTGGTGGGTGTGTGTGGGGGGGGGAGGTGGGGTTTTAGAGTGGTAGTAGAGAAGGACAGGACTAGGCCTGGTCAGTGGAAGTGGAAGTGTCGTACGCTTTCAGCTCGTCGGAAACCACGCCTCCTCTCGCCTCCACCTGCTCGATAAGCCGGCGGCGCTCGTGAATCTGTTCAAGTATGAATTGGACCGAGACGTTCAGGACGTGGCCCTCGGACCGTCCCTGGCCCTCCAGTCCGGGCACGATGGAAGCCATCTTGTCGAATCCATCACGGATGGCCTGCCGGCGCTTTTGTTCTGGAAGGGGGTGTTAATCATTCCGTCTTTTGGGGCAGAGGTAAAGAAAGAAAGAAAGAAAAAAAAAGGCTTCAGCACACAGGAGACACAGCGTGCTTGAAACAGTATATACATGTGCACGCGTGCATCGGTCCTGCGAGAATCTACATGTGTATGTGTGCTCCCGAACACATTGTGGTTTATCTGGACGGGGCGTTGACCTGTCAGATGGACCACGTACCTGAGGAGATGTGGTTCTGGCGCTTTTGCTCCTCTGTCAATCGGGGCTTCTCATCCTGGCCGTTGGCGGCATCCCGTGGAGGCGAAGACTTGTCGGGAGAAGACATGGTTGGGAAACGTGCACTATAGGCAGGGCGAAGAAGTGATGGCAAAATGTGCGTGTTCTGGGAAAATTGATGTCTTTAATGATGAGCCGGGTTCCCCTTCCTTCAGGCTCACCGGTGGTTGTACTACAGATATCCTGTTGGGGAATTTCAGAGGTGCGTGACCTCTGCTTAATTTGGCAGTGTTGGGAGGGAAGCGAGGCAGACATGTGATAGAGACGATGTAGAGAATACATAGTGTCGCAGATCCGCCCCAACATCCCTGCATCTGCGCCTACCCTAGGCCGTATGCTATTCCTCCCGGAGCCTGTCGAGAGTTTTTTTGCGGGGAACCTTGGACCCCGAGAGGCCAGGCACCTCAGGCACTCCTACCACGCAGGGCCAGCAGACCCCTGAGCGGCATAGGTTCGTAGTGGGGTCTTGATTTCCTTCGCAGCAGACGTCACTCGCTGGGCCACGCTCAACTGCTTGATACCTAGGTAGTCCCGGAAGGGAGAACACGCCTCTTCGAGAAGACCTTCCCCTGTCGCATACCGTCCCTCAGCTTTGCCATTGATATCTGGAGACAGGCAAATCATCATGGCGTACACATCAGTTCCCTCCGACAACCCACCAGACTATATCCAAGCCGCCCGGGAACATGGCCTCCGCCTGAGGCAGAGCGCCCCTGTCAAAAAGGGGCCGCTACCCTTTGAACTGCCCATCATCGCCCACCTCAAGGGCAAGAGAGTCATTCTCGCCTCGGCCTCGCCAAGGAGGAGAGCACTGCTGGCACAGGTAAGCCAGAGCCACTATAACCTGGCTCGAAGCTGTGACAAGAGGAACCCTTCCCCATGCTCACCGGCTCCTGCCCACAGGTCGGCCTCAAGGACCTCGAGATCATCCCCTCGACGAAACCCGAAGACCTCGACAAGAAAGCATATAGCCCCTTAGAGTACGTCTCGGCGACGGCCCGCCAAAAGTGCCTGGACGTCTACGAGACCGCCCTCAAGACCCAGGCGGAGCTGGCCGACTCCAAGGCGGAGACCCCCGCCGACCCGGAGCTCGTCATCGCGGCCGACACCGTCATCGTCACCAAGGACGGCCGCATCCTGGAGAAGCCGCGCAGCGAGGCCGACCACGTCCGCATGCTGCGCCACCTGCGCGACACCCGCATGCACAGGGTCCTGACCGCCGTCGTGTGCGTCGCCCCCAAGGCCGACGCCTCGCACCCGGGCTACGAGATCGCCGCCCACACCGAGGAGACGAGGGTCTTCTTCGCCAGCGAGGACGACGGCCTGCCCGATGACGTCATCGACTCGTACGTGCGCACCCGCGAGGGCGCCGACAAGGCCGGCGGGTACGCTGTCCAGGGCATCGGCGGCCTGGTGCTGATCGAGAAGCTGGAGGGGAGCGTGGACAACGTGGTAGGTCTGCCCGTGCGGAAGACGCTGGCGCTCATGGAGAGGGCCGTGTTCCAACAAGGCGAGGAGGAGGTCCAATGGAGCGACGAGGAGGAGGAACGCGGCGAGTGAGGGAGTGTTCGCGGTTGGTGCACCACGATGATGAAGAAGGAGAGGCCCGTCTGAGGCAGGCCGCTCAAGTGAAGGCGATGACTCTCCGTGGGCGGCCCATCTGTACCATAGGAACGCCCTCACAGATTTTAATCTCATATTCGACCCCGCCTCGACCTGCCTTTATCTATCGCTCGAATCGCTAGAATCTCCAACGATTGGGGGTTGTTGGCGCAGCGGTTTACCGCGTTAGGTTTCGATTTAAGCTTGCGCCCTGGGAAGCGCATCCCCGGCCTGGCAGTTCCGCTGCACACCTACGGGATCTCTAGCATACACTGGGAAACGGGACACGACTTGGAATGAGTAGGTGAAAGAGATCATAGGCCACTAGGGGTCAGGCCCCCGTCCTGGTGACGGAATATCCCATAAGACGCCATAAGAACGTGTTGATTTTTTCCCCCTTTCGCTGGGCATACCTGGCCTGTGTTCGAACTCAGGTATTGTTGCTGTGCCCAGGAGCTCTTCTTGTTTGGATCTTACGTGGCATCTTTTGCTGGGCATGTCTGGGCTGTGTTCGACCTCACCCACGTTGGCTTTTCCTCCCAAGACCCCTTGTTCGATTCCTGCGTGGAATGCTATGTACATTTGACTTTTTGCACCACTGGCATGACTGCAAGCTGGATTGGGTCGCAGCACTCGTCTATTTCCAGTGCGTAGGCAGCCATAAGCAAGCATCGTCGGGCTTGTTCGTCTTGAAGTAGTCTCTCAGTGTCTTTGGCACTTTACGTGAGGAAGCGTCTGGCTTTATAACCATCCGATCGCGAAGAGGCTTCCTCAAAACTCGAGTGCTTCTGGTATGAGCGGAGGGTATCATGACTTTTACATTTCTTCTACTGATATGTGTCTACCTGCAGCTTGAGGAAGTGGAGCAGTTCTATCGCAGTCATGGACACATCGTCTTTCTGGTCTTTTAACGACGGTATGCCTGACAGATTGGCATTTACGCTCCCACTCTGCACGTTCTTGGGCCCGATCACGACAATCGCGCCGTAGCCCTTGGCTCTGGCCTCTCGAACCTTCAAGCCCACACTCCGCGGGCTGTCGTCCAGCTCCACCGCCAGCTGTGACGGGTGGCTGACAGAGGCCGGCGCCGCCTCGCCATCCACCAATGGCTCATTGCGGCTGTTTTCCGTCCCCAGCAGGACGTCCATGGTCTCCCGAGCCATGGCCACGACGGGCTCCGTGTCGTTGACGGTGATGATGGCCACCTGCCTGGGGTTGAGCCAGAACGGCCACTTGCCGTTGTAGTGCTCGATCAACAGCGCCATCAGTCTCTCCACAGATCCCAGCACGGCTCTGTGGATCATCACCGGCCGGACGCGGCCCACGACAGCCTGCTGTGACGGGTCGGAAGAGGTCACACCCCTCTGCTCCAGCTCCGGCGCAGGTGCCTCGTATTCCAGCTCAAACCGCTTGGGCAGCTGGAAGTCCAGCTGCACCGTGGCCGTCTGGTGCTCCTTGCCGTCCGAGTCCTTGAGGATTATGTCGATCTTTGGCCCGTAGAACGCCCCGTCGCCCTCGTTGAGCGTCCACGACTGGCCCGCGTGGTCCAGCGCGCTCCTCAGCGCGCCCTCGGCCTGGTCCCACTCCTCGAGGGTGCCGATGTAATGCTCCTGCGGCCTCGTCGACAGCACCAGTCTGTATGGCCCCAGCTTGAACGTCTCGTATGTCTCGCGCACGAAGTCGAGCGTGCGCCGGATCTCCTCTTCAATCTGCGAGGGCCGGCAGAAGATGTGGCCGTCGTCCTGGTGGAAGCGGCGCACGCGTGTGAGGCCGCTGAGGGCCCCGGAGATCTCGTTCCTGTGCAGCGGGGAGAAGTCGGCGTAGCGGATGGGGAGGTCGCGGTAGGAGTGGCGGCGCGCGCCGAAGATGAGGCAGTGGCCGGGGCAGTTCATGGGCTTGAGACCGTACTCGTCCTCCTCTTCAGGAGCTGGCCCGTCTTTCAGGGCGGTTTCAGGTGTCGTCGGGTCGCGCCTCGAGGGGGATGTGCTCGTCACGGTGAACATGTCTTCGGCGTAGTTCTCGAGGTGGCCAGATTTGGCCCAGAGGGCCTTTTTGTAGATGGTGGGGGTGATGACCTCTTGGAAGCCATACTTGACGTATTTGCGGCGGAGGAACTCGACAAGTCGGTTGAAGATGCGTGTGCCAGCGGGAAGGAAGATGGGGCTACCTGGGGAGTAGACCGACGTCGTGAAGAGCTCCTGTTGCACGGCGAGGTCGCGGTGATCAGCGGGCGGCTTGGGCAGGGGAGACTGCTTGGGAGGAGGGCAGCTGGCGCACTGCCGTTGCTGTCGGCAATTTGGAGCTGGTAACGGCACTCTGCACGAGGCCGCAAGCCGTGCATGTCGAGCAAATCGTAAAGGGAACCTCGCGACCCGTATGCCCAGCATGGCGACGTCAACCCAAGGTCTGGATTGACGCTCGAAGCTCGAGAAACCTCAGGCGTTCGACGTCCTGCCGACTGCAAGCTCGAAACCCGGCTGGGTGGGACCGGAGGCCCATGCAGACGGGAGACCCCTGTCGAGCCCGGCGCAGGGACCAGCTGACCGGAGAGTGTGACAAGGGCCTCCCGCCTCACCCGACGTCATTCCGTAGATACGTATTACATTGGTGTGAAGGGAAGTACATTGTCCCTCTTCACCTCGTGCGACGCGGTGACTGGCGCGAATACACATCAACGAAGCACAGAGACAGACGCCACTTCACCGAATTCAAACATAGAACACATTACATCGGCCCTCGTATCTTTAGACAAGTCCACGAGGCTGCCTGCTGGATAGTGACTCACTCACACCGACATTTGGTCGCGATCGAGCGACGCGCTGCTTCACAGTATCGCATTCGTGGTCGCGCTTGGGAGATCTGATCAGGCAGCACACCAAGTACCGCGTTTCGCCACTCCCATTAACCTCGCGCATCTTCATACTTCACCGCAGTCTCTGCCACTGAAACACCATCGACCTCGGTCGACCTCGAGAACGAGTCGTTCATTGTCCGCAGTCTGGTGAACATAGGGCGCCGACGCAGGCGCTGATACGAAACAGTCAACTCCAGCGCCTGTCGTTTAAAGTTTCACGAAGACCAACTCAGGCCCCTGTCGCCACGGTTCTCATTCTTCGCAGATTGCCCCTCCATACCCACAAAATGAGCAACTCGAGGTCGAGGAGGCAGGAAATCCCTGTGGAGAGCTCCTGGCGCATGGTCGAGGGTGAGAATGACAGCTTCGATGCTTCTATTGTTGCCGATGAGTACCTTGATGATGATACCCCCTTGTCGACCGGACCGTCTCAGCTTTCGAATCTCTCACAACTGTCACAGCTTTCGTCGCAGTCTCGTGGAAACTGGAACATAGGAAGTTCTCAGGATGACAGCACTATCCAGGATTTCATCAGCAAGGCCGACGACGAGCGTGTCATCATGAGGTCTCCGTTCAAGCCGTCGGTGCCCGTCGCAGCCAGGAGGTCCCGAAGGAATCAGAACCAGGCCTACTCGCCGGATCAAGAGTTTTACATGCCAAAGGTCGACGTTGACAGCACACGACGCGGATCGTCAAATGGCTCATCTCGGACCCTGCTGGCCGGCGATGGACAGTCTGTACGGCAGCGTGCGGGGGGCAAGGCTGGGCGCGGGAGTCCCACGAAGCGGCAGCAACAGCAGCCTGCGCCTCAAGAGCAGCATCCAAGCGTCGGCCAGCGCATGGCCTCGGATTTGCCCCACGCCCTGTACAACATTCTCGCCTGGGCCTTCGGTGTGGTCGGTATGGCGTTCCGATATGCGCAGAAGCCGCTTGCCGTCGCTCTGGCGATTTACTTCATATTCGGAGGGCTCATTATTGTGCAGAACATGGTCACTCAGTCAATCTACACCTCACTTTCACCGGTGTGCCGCATACCTGGCGTTTCCTTCCTGGACCTTCCTTTCTGTCCGAATGGGCCCAACATACCACACACGGGGGATAAGGCACCCGTGGAGTTTGACGGTCTGATGGACGTCCAGGAACGATTCGAGGAGGTTCTGGAGAAGAGCGCGAATGGTGTCTCTTTGCCGATGGAGATGAAGCGGACCGAGGCCTCGATCCGAGACTTACGGACCTTGGTGCGCTACAGCTCCCTCCAGGGCAAAGACGAGCTGGTCCTGGAATTCGACGGCTTCATTGACACGGCGCGGTCAGCGTCAAACGAGCTACAGAAATTCAATTCTCACGTGGGCTCCGCAGTAGACTCCGTGATCAGCATCAATCGCTGGACGAGTCGCTACCTAGATGGATTGGTCGCCGACCAGGAAGGCCAAGGACTACTGGGCGACTTCGCGGCCTGGGTATTCTCGCCTTTCCAGCCGGCGACCTTCTCCGAGCGAAACCTACTCGACAAGTATGTAGAGCACACGGCCTTGGTGGGCGACAAAATCGCCGACCTGATCATCGAAGCACAGCTCGTCCTGAAAACGCTGAACCGGGCCGAGAACCATCTGGGCATCATATACGACTTCGTCACGCGGACGCAAGAGTCGGTCCAGTCCCGCAAGGACGATGTCCTCTGGACCATCTGGACCTTGGTCGGGGCCAACTACCGCCGGATCTCAAAGTTCAACTCGCAGCTTTCCCTCCTGAAACGCGTGGAATCGCAGAGGAGCGACGCCGTCAGGCAGGTCACGGAACTGATGTTGGAGCTCGAGAAGATCCGGGCCGGGCTGGACGACCTGCGCGACAGGGTCGCGGAGCCCGAGGTGGCGGCGGCCTCGCCCAAGGGGACTATGCCGCTCAGCGTACACATCGAGACGATCGACCGTGGCGTCGAGAGGCTGGAGCACGCGAGGAGCCGGATCAGGGCTATCGAGAATGATCGGATTCATGAGGTGCTTGCCAGGGGGAGGATGGAGGAACGTCTGATAGAATCGAGCTAAAGATGTTGCGAAAAAGAGACATTGTCTCCTGGTGGCTCTTCTCGGGGTTTCTTCATCGGCGTCATGGACCATAGAGCGGCGGCAGTTGGAAACAGGGCGTTTGGATGGAAAGGAGTCATTGTGTCTTGCTTGATGATGTGGATACACGGAACCAGCCTGCGTTACTGTGGCTTGCCTTCTTGACTTTCCGCAGATACTGGTAGCAAATACATGATACCCCGGACTTTATTGTGTGCTCAGTGATTTCAACACCAATATCGCTTCCAGACAGAACGGCGAGGCAGGGAGTGCTATCAGATCTTTGAGCCGTTCCAGCGGTGGCTGTCGTTGATTCTCACGTTGAAACTCAATCAAAACGGTCTATGGGTGAGTGGGATCGGTGATCGTCGTGTTTTTACAGGACATTTTAAGGTCACGGGTCAAAAGCATAATATACAAATCGGGACGGCAGGT
The DNA here is from genome assembly GCA_001447215.1 of Diaporthe aspalathi. NCBI lineage: Eukaryota > Fungi > Ascomycota > Sordariomycetes > Diaporthales > Diaporthaceae > Diaporthe > Diaporthe aspalathi. Next base: position 24,473 of record LJJS01001214.1, read on the forward strand.
TGCTTCCAAGACCAACAACATCTGCTGGAAGGTGTGAGTCGTTGGCAGTAGGTACTATGGGAGTGGGTGTTTTGGGTTGTTGCCAGTGAGTGTCAGCTGTTTTAGGTGTTTTCTCCTCGGTTTCTCTCAATGTGGCTTGCGTCTTCACCAACATTGAGTAGTACCAAGTAGGTATGATTAGGACCGGTCAGCTTCAACAGGCAGCATGGCACAACAAACCAGACCATTCGCCAAACTAGCTGATGTCATGGTATATGATGTTCAGTTGTGTATTTCTTGCAATATGCTTTATTTTCATTAGTGTCAGAATAAGGAGATGGTTTGGTCTAACTAACACGCATTCAATTCCACGTTTGTGCTGCCAAACTGGATCCATGATGATATTGTGACCAAGATCTGTCAAAGTTCCCACACTGTCCGGAGCACTGGGCTGGCAGACACGAAAGATCCTGCTCCATTTCTTTCCCACCCGAGCATCTGCACAGAATCATGGGGCTAAAAGGACATCCGCCAGGGAGATAGATGTTCACTTCTTTACGTGCCACACGCGAGTTGATCCATATTATTTCTGAAGACAATAATATCACGCATAAATTGATTACTCTACGTACTCATTGTGTCCATTTAACGGTCAAGTAGCTAAATGGTCAAGTACTTCAGAGGCCAAGATTCGATCTCCCAGCAGATTACTCCTACCCACCACCTTGTCAATCCTGTGTTGACCTGTTTGTCGTTTTCAAGAATCCAACAAGTGATATTTGCCCACCTGGAAGTCCCTGCCAGCCCTACCGCTCGGGTTCTTGGGGGCTGTAAGCGAAGGAATGCAACCCAAGGCCACTCTGTAATCATGAATGATCAGTATAGAACAGGAAAACTAAATTTCTATTTGAAATGAGTCCAAATGCAGCATGTGGAGAAAAGGGAGGCTGGAGTGACCTTGAAGTTGTCTAGAACGGTAGAGTCGAAACAAAACAACGCTGCATTGATCTCTTGTTGGCCCCAGGAAAGTCTAATATTTCCAGGGTCGTCGTCCTCCTGACTATTTCATTTTTTCATGAAGATCATGTCCATCATATTGACATGGACTTCATTTGAATCCGTAGCCTAATAGATCATTTTAGGCATGGAATCCATCTTTTTCAGACCTAGTGTGTCTTTCTTTTATCTGGATGTACCGCGGATCCTCAAAGGGGGTGTATATCAGCATGAGTTGGTACCTCTCTTACGCAGCCTCACAATACTTGAACGGTACACGTATCCACGACTCCGGAAAAGCGGCATCGTACAGTACCTAGGTACACAGCCATCTTACAACATGGACCCCAGCTCGGATGCTTAAACGGCACGGATTACTTAATGCAGTGGGTCGCCATGAATCTTTTAACATCCTGCATGTTGTCTCACCGATATCCGATGTGTACACTCTCACCTGCTGAACATTTATTCTCTTCGCACTTTTTTCTTCACACTTCATCTCCCCAGAAGTGACGAAGAGCCCCAGCCTGACCGCCCACAGAAACGCCACAGCCGCATGCACTTCGACCTCGAACCTGCGGCAGGCTCTCACTTCCATGGGACTGGAACACGGAGATGGAGGAGTGCCTGCGCAACACCCACCGGGCACGGACGACGAGGCTGCATTCCCGATCACCTACCACGACAAGTACGTGATCCACTACGACTTCTCGGGCCTCGGCCAGGATGAGGCGGTCGAGAAGCTCCGGGCGCTCTGTGCGGATCTGGGCGGCGCGGGGCTCGAGGTCGAGGTGAGGCCCGGCGACGGCCAGTCGCTGCTGGTGTTCGCGCGGGCCCGCAAGGAGCACCTCGACTCGACCGTGTTCAAGTCGCGCGTCAAGGACTGGCTGTGGGAGATCACGCGCCTGCAGCCGCCCGCGGGGCCGGCCAGGGACAGCAGCCCGCTGGTCGACGACGCCTTCGAGGCCGAGAGCGTGCTGTCCGTGTACCACCTGGTGAACTGGCCCCGCGAGATCGGCGGCGCCGGCATCACCCCCGGGCGCGGCAGGTGGGAGTGCGTCAGGTCCATCTTCCCCATCCACAACGAGCCGGCCAACCGCGCCCTGCTGCGGCACCTGAGCAAGAAGCTCTTCCTCGAGGACGAGGACCTCGACTCCATCAGGGACCTCTTCGGGAGCAAGGTCGCCTTCTACTTCGCCTTCATGCAGACGTACACGGCGTTCCTGTCCTTCCCCGCCATCACGGGCTTCCTCGCCTGGTTGTTCCTCCCCAAGTACTCGCTCACGTACGCCATCCTCGTGCTGTTCGGCTGCACAATCTTTCTGGAATACTGGAAGATCCGGCAGACCGACCTCAGCATCCGGTGGAACGTCAAGGGGGTCGGGTCGCTCAAGGTCAACCGGCCGAGCTTCAAGTACGAGAGCGTCGTCGTGGACGCCGTGGGGCGGACGAAGCACATCTACCCCAAGTGGAAGGCGGTCCTGCGGCAGATGGTGCAGGTCCCATTCTTCGCCGTGGCGGTCTTGGTGCTCGGGTCCATCATCGCCATCGTCTTTGCCATCGAGATCCTGGTTTCGGAGGCGTACGACGGCCCGTACCAGAGCTGGCTGGAATACCTGCCGACGGTGCTCTTGGCGGTCTCCCTCCCTTATATCAACACGTTCCTCGAGGACATGGCCGAGTGGCTGGCCGAGTTCGAGAACCACCGCACGAGCGACAACTTCGACGTCTCGCTCACCCAGAAGCGCTTCGTCCTGAGCTTCATCGCCAACTACCTCCCGATCCTCCTGACGGCCTTCGTCTACATCCCGATGGGCGACCTCATAGTCCCACAGCTCCGGGACGCCCTGCGCAGGCATATGCTCGGCCGCGGCGGCGGCGGCGACTCAACGCTGGTCCACCTCGCTGCCGACTTCCGCAGCGACCCGGACCGGCTGCGCAACGAGATCATAGCCATGACGATGACCGGCCAGGTCTCGGACATGTTCGAGGAGCTCGTCCTGCCCTTCATCAAGATCCGCCTGCGGGACTGGTGGCACCGCCGCCAACAACAACAACAGCACTCCGCCGCGGCCGAGCCGTCCTCGTCCTCATCGTCGCCCTCGTCCCACCGGCGCTCGCTCTCCGCCGTCGTCGCCGACGACCCGGCCGAGGCGGCGTTCCTGCGCCGCGTGCGCCACCAGGCCGGCCTGGAGCCGTACAACGTGCAGGACGACATCTCGGAGATGGCGATCCAGTTCGGGCACCTGGCGCTGTTCGCGCCGGCCTGGCCGCTCGTGTCGGTCGGGTTCCTCGTCAACGACTGGATCGAGCTGCGCTCCGACTTCCTCAAGCTGTGCGCGCAGCACCAGCGCCCGCACCCGGTGCGCACCGACGGCATCGGGCCCTGGACCGGCGCGCTCGACGCCCTCGCCTGGCTGGGGAGCATCTCCACGGCGGCCATCGTGCACATGTTCTCGCGGGGCGGCGGCGGGTCCCCGGCGGCCCGGGGCCTCATCGGGGCCGGCGCCTCCTCCTCGCTGCTGGGCCTGCTGGCGACGGTGTTCGTCAGCGAGCACATCTACCTCCTCCTGCGCGTCCTGGTGGGCGCAGTCCTGCAGCGCGTCGTGGGGAGCGAGCAGCTGCGGCGGGACAAGGACGAGCGCTACGCGTTCCGCAAGCGGCACCTCGACGAGCTCGAGGCCCAGAGCAGGATGCGCGACGCCCTCCTGCTCAGCACCGGCGGCGGGGTCGAGCTGCGGCGCAAGAGGAGCGATGCCCGCATGGCTGACTTGGACAAGTTCTGGACCAAGCAGGCCCAGGACGGCAAGAGCGAGGAGGTCGGCGCGGCCCTGATACGTGCTGTTGGTACAGCCGGCGGCAAGCCCGACGGCGGGGTGAAGAAGGACTGAGGTGTTGTTAGCCATTACGAGAGGGCGCTTCGAGGGTAGACTGACAAGTGAGCAAAGTCTGCTGGCTAAAGAGTCCATTGTATGAGCACCATACTGCCAGCATAGACCATCCTCTCTGACGACACCGCGTGGTCAACAGTTCGTGGCACATATGTAGGTGGTTTGATTCTACACATGACAGGGACAGCCGAATGAACAGCCATGCAGTGGTGACATGATATTAGTAACTATTTGAGAAAGATATACCCAGTAGCCCTGACGCTTCGTGGGTGATACCTTGATGTAGCCAAATCATGATGAAGATGGAGATTGAGAGGGCAAAAGGTGGAGGGTATGAGGTACCTCTAGCTCTCACTAAGATCAATCGTCAGCCCCATCACTTATGCTGGGACTAATAATATAATTACTGGTATTATGCTTATAGGTGTTGTGGGTGCTCGCCTATAGGGTGCCTGGCATAGGGATTCCGGATCTTCACGATGCACATCCCGGTGCATTATCCGTTTCTGTAGCACTGGTGAATATTTGATTTCTTAAAATTAGGGTGTGGGAGCTTTGGTTGCCCTGCAGCCGCTGAGTGTAGCCCTGCGAATATCCGTGTTCCTATTACGTAGACCACCTTGTATGGCCCTCCTGATTCCAGTAGATCCAGGTGAGCTTGCGACCAATCTCTTCAGATCTCAATTTTCTCCCACGGTGCCCTTGACTTAGATCCAGCACATTATGTCTCCCACTAGACTCCCTTTAGATAAGAAGGCCATGCCTCATGTCATGTCTTCGGCTGGAAGAAGAACAAGAAAAAGGGCTCGGCCATCCGCCTTTTCTTTTCCTGGCAGAACAAAACACAGGAGCCCGCCCATGCACAAAAAGGGACTGATCAAAAGATGAAATAATTCTGCGTGAGCGGTAGCGTTTCGCTGGGCTCGGCCTCGCAGACCTGGCCGTCAGCCTCGACCGTGTAGCTCTCCGGATCTACGCGCATACGCGGCATGGCGTCGTTGTACCGCATGTCCTTCTTGCCGACGGATCTGCAGCCCTTCACGGGCTCGACACGCTTGCGCAGGTTGTACGTCTGTACCACGCCGTGCTCGATGGACGCTTGCGACACGAACAGCACCGATGTCGCAGGCACCATGGGGGCATACATGGGCCGTGCGATGACGGGTTGGACCGTCGGGATGGACGCGTTGGGGTCACCCTATTTGAGGGTGGGAATTTTGTGTCAGCTCAGTTGTGGTCTGATACGGGGTGGTGGCGGGAGGAAGCAGTATGTCAGAGGCCAAAGGTGCGATAGAAATGGGGACCCACCATCATTGCCCATGAGACCAACCCGCTCTTGATCACCAGGTTGGGCTTCGCGCCGAACCAGGCCGGATCCCAGACCAGGAGGTCCGCCAGCTTGCCCACCTCGACACTGCCCACGAGGTGGCCCATCCCCTGCGCGAGCGCCGGGTTGATGGTGTACTTGCTGACATACCTCTTGACACGGAAGTTATCCGCACCAGTCCCCTCGTCCTCGGGCAGGTAGCCGCGTTGCACCTTGTTCTTGTGCGCCGTGTTCCAGGTGCGCAGGATGACCTCACCACAGCGGCCCATAGCCTGCGAATCGGAAGACATCATGCTGATTGCGCCGAGGTCATGCAGCACGTCCTCGGCGGCGATGGTCTCGGCGCGGATGCGCGACTCGGCAAATGCCACGTCCTCGGGGATGTTCTTGGACAGATGGTGGCACACCATCAGCATGTCCAGGTGCTCGTCCAGGGTGTTGCGCGTGTACGGCCGGGTCGGGTTCGTGCTGCTAGGCAGCACGTTCGCGTGCTCCACCACACTGATGATGTCGGGCGCGTGCCCGCCGCCGGCGCCTTCGGTGTGGTACGTGTGGATGGTCCTCCCTTTGAACGCAGCAATCGTGCTCTCCACAAAACCGGACTCGTTCAGCGTATCTGTGTGGATCAGGCACTGTACGTCCAGCTCGTCACACACACCAAGGCAGGCGTCGATGGCCGCGGGCGTGCTGCCCCAGTCCTCGTGAAGCTTGAGCCCACATGCACCGGCAATGACCTGTTCGCGCAGGGCTTTTGGATCGCTGTCATTGCCCTTGCCGGTGATGCCGATGTTGACCGGGATGTTGTCGCATGCCTGCAGCATCTGGCGGATGTAATTGGCGCCGGGGGTGCACGTCGTGGCGGACGTGCCGGCACTGTCGTTGTTCAATCAGTATGTGAGACCCCCTGAATAAGGGGTTGTAGGCCGAGGAGGATTTTGGGGTACTGACCTTGGCCCTGTGCCACCGCCCAACATGGTCGTAATACCACTTGCAATGGCCTCGTCCGCCTGCTGGGGGCAGATGAAGTGGATATGTGTGTCGATACCACCAGCAGTGATGATTTTGCCCTCCCCAGCAACGACATCGGTACAGCTGCCTACCACCATGCCTGGAGTCACGCCCTCCATGACATCCGGGTTACCCGCCTTGCCAATGCCGACAATCAGCCCGTCCTTTACGCCGATGTCCGCCTTGTATATACCTGTCCAGTCCACAATCAGTGCGTTGGTGACAACCAAATCCAGCGTTCTCGAGTCCGGCCGTCCGGTAGCCTGGCCCATGCCCTCACGGAGTGTCTTTCCTCCTCCGAATTTGCACTCGTCACCGTAGACGGTGAAGTCCCTCTCAACCTTGATCCACAAATCCGTCGGCCCCAGCCTCACAACATCGCCCGTGGTCGGCCCAAACATGGCTGCATAGGCGGCCCGGCTCATCTTGAAGCCTTCGATACTGAGAGACGCGTCGGCGTCCGGCTGGGGCGTGTGCGCAAAGCCGGCCTGCTGCAGCTTCGCCACGATCTCGTCCTTGCGCGAGGCGCTCACCACGCCCTTTGCGATTCCGTTTCCGCCCTGGATGATGCGGTTCCCCGCGATCTCGACGAGGGTCACGGTCTTGGTGTCGCCGGGCTCGAACCTGACGCTGGTACCAGCGGCGATGTCCAGGCGGTAGCCGTAGGCCTTGCTGCGGTCAAAGTCGAGCTGTGGGTTCGTCTCGATGAAGTGGTAATGGCTGCCGACCTGGATAGGCCTGTCCCCTTTGCTGGTGACCTTGAGACGCACCCTCCTGCGGCCGCTGTTACACTCGACATGGGTCTTGAGAGTCACGACGGCGCCGGGCTGGCGCGCGGGCTGATAGTCCTCGGCACGAGGCAGGGAGAACAGATCCATGCTAGGAAAGGGCAGGAATGAGCCGTATAGCGCACGCGCAATATCGCCATCATCACTGGAGATGGGGTTGTGGACCGTCACCAGATATGTGCCTGATGGGAAGGTACCCTCGACCTGAATCTCATGCAGGGTGGCCAACACGGAGGGCAGGACATGGCGGCGGCCCAGCATGGTGGCGCCGATGGACATGAGGTCTGCGACAGTGTGGTTGCCATCGCGGATCAGCTCCTGCAAGTTGTTGGCGATGAGGGCCTGCGAGAGGGCGTCAGCGAGTTAAGGATGTACATGTTGGTGGAGTTATCAGATGCCGGGCTCGGTGGCCGCAGAGGCCGGAGCGGATCAGGCAAGCTTACAGTGGCCTCGGCATGGTTCAGCTTGACACCTCTGGCGAGACGCCGCTGGGCGAGGATGCCCAGATGGGAGATTACGAGCTTATCAAGCTGGTGATGACGAGTGTATGGTTAGCATCTGGGGCCTGGTTTGGGAAGAGAGTGAGCATCGGAGAGGCTGCGGGTCAAAGCAAAAAGCTTGACCAGGCAGGCCGAACAGAGGGCATAAGTTGGGAGGGAGGACAGCAGCGCAGCGCAACGGGCACGGCACTGCGCTGTGCTGCACTGCAGTTCACGGCTGGGCGTCACATGGCTCCAGCTCCAGCTCCAGCTCCAGCTCCAGAAAAGATGGATGGATAGATGGCACTCACCTCTTTTGGAACAAGATGCATCTTGAGTGCTCTGCTGACTGACAGGGTCTCTTCTTCACACACACCCGTCGTCACGAAGCCCAAGGAAACAAGCAGGTGTCATGGAATATTCATTAGGTATGTAGGGGGTGTGCAGTGGTATAGTATATAGGGATGGCAGGGCAGGGCAGGGCAGGGGTGGTGGGATCTCGGTGCAGCGTCGCGGGAATGAGGTTGTATGTTCGCGGATACGAGTGAGTAATAAAAAGAAGTCAAGCCAACGTCTCGGGAGCTGCCACCGGGCTTGTCTGGTCTGGGATGGGCTGGGCTGAGCCATGCCGGACTTGGGCTGGGCTGCTGCGTGGCCTGGTGGCCCAGGCAAAAGCAGGCGACGGCTCTGGATAAGGTGAATGCTAGTGCTCATGCTCGTGCTGACCGACGAGAGGTTGAGGACGGTGCAGTTCTAGCCCGCCGTCGTTCATGCGTGTCTCGCTAGGTAGGTGCGCTGTCTGCTTTTTCACCTCTCAAGCAAGTAGACAAGTACCTTGACAGGTATCTCTACCTTATACCATATAGTATATACCCAATTCTGGCGTAGGGTGCAGAGTCTGGGCCCTTCTTTCGACCGTCATGGATCTGCCACCCCCCCCCAGAAAGCCGAGCCGGCCCAGCATGGGGGTGAGAGCTCCATATCAGCCAGAGTTACTTACCTGTCAGGCCCTGCCCGTACTGCAAACATCCTGATCATTACCCCGCAATGGAGGGACGACCGGCTCGGAGACAACAACACAGCACAGACATATGTAGATACTACCTAGGTACCTACAGGTATTTAGATAGTCAAGCAGGCAGACACTGGACGGTCGAGCGACGAACTGTAAACAAAACATGATCGTCTTCTCTCCAAGGGGTCCGTCCTGGCCCGATAAGAAAACCCCGCCATCCCTGCCCCACCACCTTCTATCCATCCATCCGTCCGACCATCCCATCAAAAGATAGATTCACTCCTCTCCCGGCTCCTGCGACTCGGCTCGACTCGACTCGTCCGCTTTACATGTCGTGCGTGTGTCACGACGCGCAACGGTGAGCTAAATACCCGACTAAACATGATGATAAGCCAACCACTCTCTCTCTCTCGTCTGCTCAGTGCCCAGGTCCTCCACCCCCCCCCCGGGGCCTTGACACCTGCAGGGGGAGGTCAGCCCCGGATATGCGACTGCCCTGCTCCGCTGGGTGTCGTGCGCACGAGAAGCTGTGCTGCTGTGTGTGATACATCACCTACCTGCTACCTGCTACCTGCTTGCTTTTGTCAGCCACTCACACCCACCTACCTTCCCAAGCTCCGTCACCGCAATGCTGGCGAGTTCCGATGCTCGACCCATGTGCTGCGTGAATCACGTATATAAATGAATTCCATACCACGTCGTACGTCTTCAAATTGATAGATCTAGGAGGCACCTGGATGTTAAGCCAGGCACCAGGACATTCGCTGCCACGGAGGGGGACTACCTCTGAGCCGACACAGGGGGGAGGGGGTTGGTTCGTCTGTGCTGTGCGACGTGCCGGGAAGCTGTCGTGAATAGATTAACTGTCAGAGGGGAAACCAGAAACCCCTTCCCGCCCAGGCACAGACGGGCCCGTCATACCCAAGCAGAGAGAGCCTCGACGCGCAATCCAGCTACACACACACCAGCAAGCTTCGAGAGCGTGCGGCCGGGCATTCATCTGGCCCAGGCAGAGTAGGTACCTTAGGTGGCTATCCAGATGACCTACCTAATCCGAGGCCACCCAGCGATCTGCTGACCTCCCCTCACTCCCCACCCGCCGTCCCTTGTGGGTGTCTCGCCCTACCTCGAGAGGTACGATTGATAGACCGGATGCACGTACCGTTTTCAAGGGTCCTCTTCGTACCACTCCGCCGGAGAGTTATGAGCCCACCGCCGAGGATACCGTTGCACCCCGTCACGTATGACGGGCATGAGCCCGCAACGTCCAGTGGTCTTGAGAGGGAGGGATGGAGAAAGGGGGCTTGCCGCCTCATCTCGTCCCATATCTTCAGCTGCCCGTCTGCGATTGGCACAAAGCTCCCAACATGCACAAGTTACCTAGGTAGAGCTACCTGGGTAGCTAGCTAGGACCAGAGGGAGGGCACTTAGCTCTCGTACGGGCGGCCCTCCTGTGCGAACAGCTACCCAGGCCTGGCTTCAACTTCCACTGTTTGCTACTTACCCACGGCGGGTTCGGGGCTCTACTAGTATGTCTCGCTTCCCGTGGTCACTGCATGGATGTGCGCCGTTGGAAGCCGTTTGTGCTTTAATTGTTCGTGAATTGTTATCATCCTTGTCCATGTACCAGACTGCTCCTTAAAAAAACCAGAGCCAGTAACAAATAGTTACACAACCAAAAAAAAACCATACAGGAGAGCCAGTAGCGTGAACCGCGCCGTTGCCCTGCCCTGTCCTGTACGCCCCTTCCTGCCAAACACCACGCGCAGACCGACTCCATCCAGATATTGTGCCCGGCACCATAGAAAATAGGGCAGCAGAGAATTTGTTTCCAGGCTCTGTCGCAGCCACAAGGTCTGGGTCCGCATCTTCTTCGTGATGAAAAACATCCAACGCAACCGAGCTGGGACATAACAAGAGACCTCTCCACAAGAGCCGCCAGGTATACTTCCCTTGCCCAGGTCCCACAACCGCAGGACCATGCCAGACCCTGAAACCCTTGAGAACAGGACGAGAGGGGCAATAAAGCTTTTTTTTTTGTGCGCTTGCACCCTATGGAGCCAAGCCGCATCGGCAGGGCTTTGCCCACAACCGTCAACCACAGCTGGCAAGTGTGGTGGCAAGATGTTTCGTACTTTTGTGTCGGGATAGGGGGGTTCCGGGGCCGGATGTCGTCGACATTCCTCTCGGGATTTGGGACTGAAAAAAAAAGACAAGACGAGAGCCGCACCGAAAGGAAGAGGTATCATCGTTGAATTTGGAAGAGGGCCGGATCGATAGCGTGTTGATCAAGGAATGGGGCCGCCTAACCGCTCTTAGCCTTCTTGCGTCCCGATTTCTTGGGTTCATCCTTCTCAGGCTGCTCTACCGGCTTAGCAGACGCCCTCTTGCGCTTCTTGTCCGGGCTGGCCGCCGGTGTCGCCGCCGCCTGCTGAGCGGGGGTGGCCACGACAGGCTCAGCCTCGCTCTTGCGCTTCCGGGACGCCTTTGGCTTGGTTGCCTTGGTGGTGCTGGCGGGCTCCTCGACGATGGGCTCCGGGGCGGGAGCACTCTGCTGCAGCTGCTCGGCAATAGCGGCCTGGTCATTGGCATGGTTGGCATCGCCGCCACCAAGAGGAGGCATCGGGATGTTAAACTCCTCAGCATACTCCATGGCCTCATCGTCGGTCATGTTCTTGGCGTTCAGGTTGCCGGCCTTGTAGGATGCCACGCGAGCATTGTACAGGCGCAGGTTGTACTGGTAGGCCGAGTTCCAGCCCTGTTGCAGTCTGTTAGTGACTGGGAAAGAGAGTGAGGGTCGGGTACTGACCAGCTTCTCCTGAGCGGACATGGAGCTCCAGCGGCGCTGCCCCTCATCCTGAACGGCACCCTTGGGGACGCTGTCACCAAGGTCGGCGGCGATGATGGGGCGGGCGGTCTGCATGTACAGGAAGTAGGGCGTCAAGGGACGTTTGGGCGCGTTGGGGTCATGCTGGCGCTTCTTGCGCTCCTTCTTCTCCTCGACGACGGGGACGGGAGCAGGGGCAGGGGCAGGAATACCGGGCACCTGAGGCAGCGACTGGGCTGTGAACATGTCGGCGATGTCTGCGAGACCGGCGTCATCCTCGAGAAGAGTGGGCTCCCCGATCAGTAGGTTGGTCTGACGAAGGTAGTCTGCATTCGTAGAGCGGATGAACTCCTGGATGGTAGCCAGACGGTGATAGACCTGTGGCAGAATTAGCACCGAGTACCGGTAGGTTGCGGCAGTGTTGCTGCCATGGCGCTGAGAACATAGGATCAACAGGCCGACTGTCGATTGGTGCAGTTGGGACGTCGAGGTAAGACCTCAAGTCTTGTCGGGTAATTGGAGTGACGTCGTATCGACCGACGTGACGCGACAGCAGCAAAGTAAACAATGCAGTCAGGGTATGAGGTGGTGGTGGTGTTGGTGTTGGTGGTGGCAGCAGAGGTGGGTGCAGAGGCCGAGGATAGATTGCTCATAATCACGTGAGACATGACGGATTCTCTGACGTGCATTGTGAATTGCAAGTGCATCAAGCCTCGGATTTAAAGGTAGCACAAGATTGGGTGGTTGGTAAGTCTGTTGAGGGGGCCATTTGGAATGGACCTGGGCTGCCTGGACTGAGGATCAAGGGCAGGCTGGGCAGACGGCGATGGACGGGACCATGCCGGGTCACTTGTGAAAAGAGCGGCGGTGGTTGCGGGTTGGGAGGAAGGCGAGTTGAGCGCGGGAGCGGGTGAAGAGGCGTAGGGGCGGAGCGGGTGATGGCAGTGTTTGTGGTGGTGAAGATGTTTTGGTGATGGGGGAACAGCGGCAAAGTGAAGGGTGGTGGGCTGGTTGGTCGGTCGGCCGGTCGGCTTGGGTGGCTGTCACTTACAGAGTTCCTCACTTTGATGAAGTTATCAACATCGATGACTCTGCCCTGCAGGTTGTTGCCCGTCAGGGTGGGCTGCTGGGGTTGCTGCTGCGGCTGCTGGGGAGTAGAGATGGGCACGGGCTGGGGGACGGCCGGGGCCAGCTGCTTCTCCTCGACCTTCTTGGGGCGCGCCATTGTTGCTGTTTGCTGCGGTGGTGGAGGTGGAGGTGGAGGGTTTTGTCTGGTTTTGGCGGTTTGGCTGTTGGGCTGCAGTAGCGGGTAGGCTGCTGGAGTTGGTGGAGGAGGTGGTGGTTTGGTGGTGGTGCTAAATGGATTGCAGAATGGAATGCAGTGGTGGAGTGGTGGGCCAGGCGCAAAGCCGCAAGACTGTGCAAGGTGCAGGGTGCAGTTGTGGTGTGGTGGGTGGTGTGTCTTTTTTTTGTGTCTGATGCTCTAGTGATAATTGCTTCGGTACGCGGTGGGTGGGAATGCCCTGGGAAGCCTGGAGGTTTAGAGGATGAAAGAGAGAGGAGGGGGAAACGGTCGCGACAGGCCAAGGTGGGCGGGGGACGGTTTATTGGAAATTTCGGGGGGCCCAGAGCTGCTGGCTGATCTGGAGCGTGTGCAGCTTTCCTGGGACGGTCGGGCGCACACTCGTGCTCTCTCCCCATCCCCCTCCCCCTCCCCTTCTTCCACCTGCAGCACCAGCAGTTGCAGCCGCAGGCGAACCGCACACCCGCACCACCCGATCACCCCCCTCGCACCTGCGCCTTTTCCCACTGGGCATTTCCCTCGGCTACTCCTGGCCCTCTCCCTCCTTCGTCACCCGCCCAGAGCTGTCTACCCGTGTCTGAGCCCACAGTGAAGTACAGCCAGCAGCAGCAGCAGGCAGGGCCGGGCAGGGGGAGGAAGGGCAGCGAGCGTTGTGGGGGAACTGACTTTGCTCTTCCTCACACTCACTCTTCTTCCCTGTTACCCCCGTTCCTGGGCACACTGATGACCGACTGAGGTCATCCATTCTTCTTCCCCTCTTCCCCTGTTGCCCTGCCTGGCCCTCTCCTGCTCCCCAACCTTCCCCCGCTGGCTGTCTGTCCTCTTTCTCACCAGCCAGTCGGCCGCCGACCGGCTGCCCACCACCTCTACGGGGCTGCACTGCCGCAGTGCTTCACTGCCGTGCCCTGGCCCACGGTGCAAAATGCCTACCAGAATCTGCATCAGAAAGACCTCCTTTTCAACACCCTCTGAATCTGATTCCACTTCCAAAGCTGCCCACGGGTTCCAGCGCCGCCTGTCATCAAACAGCCTGCACCTTCTGTAAACCCTTCGCTGCCTCTCCCCCTCGCCTCCGCCTGCGTTGAACCTTCCTCCCATCTTTTGACAGCCACAGCAGCAGCACACGCACCTCTTGTGCCAACAATGTTTGATGCCATCTCATCCCGCAATCAACCACTTGCAGTTGGTGGTGATGTTGCGCTCACATTTCTTTCCTGGTTTTTCAATTTTCGCATTGGGTAGTATATTTTGTTCCTGTGCTCTGGCTGCCATTTGATGAAGGTATCATAGCAACAGCAGGCACTGCAGCTTCAGTCGACACAGATGCGGCGGTCCTGAGGACACTGCACATCCCGAAACGCAGGCTCTCTCTTGACGCAGCGATGTGTGCAACCCGCAAGAGATGATCAAATGAGGGGCTGGGGATTCACAAAAGAAGCTCGAGCCAATGGTGTGGCCCAGCGCACTGCTTGGCAGGGGGTCGCTGTGGGCGTACCGTGGGCGCTCAATCTCACAGGTGCTCCGGCACTGGCCTGATGCCGAGAAGGCGAGGGGTGAGGGGGGAGGGCAAGCTGTCAGAGTCCAACTCGAACCCCCAACAACACACAGACAGAGCTCTAGCTCCAGGTCCTCCAAGCTGGGCTCCCCGCACCTGCGCTACCCGCACCCAAACCCCAAAGCTGCCCGGAACTCGGGCCTCATAACTCAGAGCTCAACATCCTCTTGGCGCCACCTCTGGAGAGCCCACTCAGGGCCCTTCTGAGCCACCTAGCCGGCCGCCATAACGCGTCACTAGAGACCTCTCTCTCTTGCTGCCAGCCACGGCAGCCCTCTGGAAAAGTCCCCGTTCATTCCTTGCAAAGAAACTGCTGCACTTGCCATCCCGCCCTAAAGAAGCCGGTGTGCTATGGATGAGTTTCAGCAGCCCTGGTCACCGTCGTGCCCTCAGGCGAGGATCAAGCAAGCAACACGTATTATTGGAGTCAGGCGCCCCGGACTGCGCAAGCTACTACTTACTACCTTGGTCGACGGGGCAAATATGTCTCTAGACTCAACCAGGCTTCCCTTGGCTCCGGATTTGGAGTGTCGAGTATCGTAGTGACACACCAAGGTGCGCTTCCTTGACGAGCTCGAGGGTAAAGCCAGCTCCACGCGAGACAACATGAGGCGAGACGCGCCGGGAGTCGGGAGCCATGGCAAAATGGAAACAATCCATTGTGAACCTCGAGATCCGCGTGGCCAGCCCCTGGGCGCCGTTATTCTTGATCATAGAATATCAATCAGCATCGTGCTACCCAGGACTAACCTTGCCTTGGCTGTGACAGCTTGAGGAGCTGCAACCGTCACAACTATTCAAGTGCCACACAACAGCTAACAACACCCCGCCTATCCCGGGCGACGCGCACCTTGGCCCTCGCGGTTCAACCGTACGCACCGGGAGTAGGCCATATCAGCAGTCCGCCTCGTTGCATGCTCTTATGCCTTGGTTGTTCTGGTGATATATCCTAAACCCTCTGTATCGGGACGGTCTTGCTGTCATTTCCGGCTACCTCCATGTATATTTGTGTGCCAAGTTGTAGCAGAATCCTTGGACCAGCAGCCACTTGAACTTGAGCACGTGAGGGAATTATGGATGGAGGTCGTCAATTGTCCCGCCTACAGTCCCGCCATGACGCGCGAGCTGAGAGCTTCGGCTGGCCTGTAGAACCAGCCTTGCTGATAACCTGTTGGTCCTAGAGAAACGGGCCCAGGCATGGTGTCCCAAGGCGCGTCGACAACATGACTGCAAGCCATGCCATGCACGCAACGCTCTGTAACCCACGCTTCTCTCGGCCCTCACGGAGCGGGCAGGCGTTGGCCTGCGAGCGACCCGAGCTTGGGGCAAAATGCTTTCGCGGCGCCTGGGCCGACGACGCCCAGGGGACCGGCACCGCGCCCGCCAATGTGGGGTCCTCCCGCGACGGCCCGAGAGAGGGTGTGTGCTTGCTTGTGCGCGGGAAGATCGCGTCGGAGAGAAACAAGACAACTTCAGGCAACGGTTCAACGGTCCCGGGGCGCGGGGCGCGGGGCGGCGGGAGGGGGGAGGTAGACTACCTGAGTTTGGGAGCGAGCTGTGAGCTTGCATTCCCCCCCCTCCTGTATATAAACACGCGTCCTTCAACAGACAGTCCAGCTCGACCGCGAGAGGGTTGTGTTATACTACTGCGCGGGGACGCTTACTCACGCATGCGTCTAGCAGTATAACAAAAGCAATATCTAACAGCTGCTGCCACCAGCAATAGATCCCGCTGCCTTCTTCAGCGCGCACGCGGCATTTTTTTTCCTCTTCTTTCCCCATCGGATCATGAAACATGTGCCTGGGCATGCGCGGGAAGATCTCTAGGCAAGTCTCGACGTGCTCGGTCCGTGCCGTCTCGTTCACTTTTTTCTTTCTTTCCGATCGTTACGGACACGAGTCGCTACCGCTCACTAAATAGACAGCCATCTTGGGTAAAAATGGAAGGGGCCATCACAATGCCCTCCTGATGTTGGCCTGGACCGCCGGCGACATGCTTTCTAAGGAGTGTCCTGACGGCTCGCGGACCTGAAACACATCGTTAGGTGTTCTCCAAGCAGCGAAAGTCCGAGAGTGGCACAGTTTCTAGCCTTGGGCTGGCATTTAAAAAGGCAGCAGCAGTCTTGAGTAAAGGCGCATCCGTTTCAGATAGAACTATTCTCCTCGACCTAATGAGTGCACGAGTCGTTTTGGTGAAAGAGCCATACTGCAGTCACAGAATCACGCCCACGTATGCACACAGACAGACCTATGACAAATGCAAGATGCATCTACAGACTATCAGAAGCGCCCCAACCCCCCCCACACGTGGAGCCCGCTGTGCTTGTGGCGTCTATCACTAGCAGGTATCACTCAATTCCTGCTACGGCGCATTTACAGTACGCATCCTTGGTACAAAGCATGACAAGCTCTCACTGCTAAAAACATGACACTTTTGATATCTTCTCCACGCACTACCATCGTCATCTAACATAGCTGAAGTTTCGAGCAGTGGGGTGCAGCTTTGGATCTAGCCTGCCCCACGGTCCGGAGACCCGGAACCAAACCTGCGTGGCAGATCCTCTACCTAAGAGAACCACCCGCCGCCGCCGCCGCCCTCGCGGCGATCATCTCGCTTGTCTCCGCCAAAGAAGTGCTTCGCTGCGCCTTCGATAACGTTCCCGACCAGGTCGGCGGTTTCATCGTTCCGACGCCGCCCAGACGAGTCATCGCCTCCGTAGCCTCCTTCCTGTCGGCCGCTGCCGTACTCATCGCGACGACCAGAGTCGTAGCTGCTCTCCTGGCGGCCACCGCCGTAGTCGTCGCGGCGCCCAGAGTCGTAGCCTCCTCCTTGGCCCTCCTCTCGTCCGGACGAGCCATATCCTCCACCGCCGCCGCCGTAGCCCCCAGACTCCTGACGCGAGGAGCCATAGCCACCTCCGTACCCGCTGGACTCCTCTCGCCGGGAGCTATAGCTCTCAGACTCTTCGCGGCGGTAGCTAGAGGTCTCGCCCTCCCAGCGCCTCTCCTCGTGGTGCTGACGGCCACCGTAACTCTCCTGGGTCTCCTGATAGCCGTAGCCGTGCTCACGGCCCCGGTCATCCTCCCGCTGCTCGGTGCGACGGTACTCCTGCCTCTGGCGTCCGTCATCATAACGGGTCTCTGAGTACTCGGCCTGCTCGTAGCGGCGGCCGTCATCGCTGCGGCCGTACTGCCCGTAGGACTGGGTAACGCCGCCGTCATTGTCGCGGTGGGGGCGCGACTCATATGAGCTCTTGTTGTCAAGCGCGCCCTCAAGAAGCGATGACACGTTGCCGAGGAGGCCGCCACCCTTGTTGGGGTTTTCGGTGTCGGGCAGGTTGACCTTGCCGCCCGTCTGGTTGGAAACGAAATCGGAGACGCCAGAGGTCACGCCACCGATGATCGCACCCGCGGCCGCGGAAGCAATCCTGTCCTCGACGGTTTGGTCGCCACCTCCGAACTGCTTGTGCATGCCCAGCTTGCCAGAGCAGCCGTGGCCGTGGCCAGTGTCGTGCACGCCCTCCTTGTGGTTCTCGCCGTTCTTGACGCCTCTGCGGGACAGCTTGTTGCGGTACTCGTCCTTCGCGTCGTCGGACATGTCGTTCCACCACTCCTCAACACTGCGGAACATGATCTCACGGCCCTCACGGGCTCCGTCTTCACCCTGTTCGCGCTGGGCCGGGTGGTGCAGAACCCCGTAGATGATACGTGTGCAAACGCGGTCAATGTCGGCGCCCTCGTCGTCGATGGCGTCCATGATCTGTGGGACGACCCATGCGACAACCTTGCTGGCTGTCTTGCCGGCGACCTCGTTTAGGATGTTGGAGAAGTGATCCTTTGAAAGCATGGAGTGGGTGGGGTCAGTACTGTCGTCGTCGTTGAAGACAATCAGCTGTTCGTTCTCGCTGGACTGGATAATCTCGTCAGAGCCGGTGCGGAGCTCGTTCTTGACCTGGTTGATGACGGGAACAACGAAAGGAGCGATGACGGAGAAGACGAAGACAGAGAGCTGCTCCTCGAGCTGCTCAAGTATCTGGGGCAGAATAGGGACATTCTCAATGGCCTCGGTAACATTCTGGAGGATCTCGTCGTGGAACTCAATCGCCGGCATGATCTGGCGGAAGATGTTTTGGACGTAGAGTGTGTACTCCTCAGGATCACGAGGCGATACGGACATCTGCTCGACTTGGGAAGCATTGGCGTTTTGCTGGATGTCATCCATCTTTGACTTCTTATCGTCGCCTCCGAAAAGGCCATCCGGAATCTTGTCCAGGAGGTCACGCAGCATGCTGGTGTCCTTGTTCTGGCTCTGCTGGAGGGTGCCCTCGAGCTCTTCAATCTCGTTTTGGGTCATTTTGTCGGAAACTTCACCCGTGACAGAGTGCAGGAAGTCAACACCGCCGAAAGTACCGGTGACGATGGGATAGACTTCGTGACGAGCGCCGGGAATGCGGAGCTGCGTGTTACGACCGACGTGGGGGAACACATCGCGTTCTCCCAGCTCAATCAGGGCGAGCTCACAGTAGTTGCTGTGTGCGAGATAGTCTGTCGCATTGCGTTAGGATGAAACGATGTCGAAGTTCACATGGGGCGACTGACCTTCCAAGCAGTGGAGTCCAGTACCCAGGAGTCGCAGGGCCTCGTGCAGGTCTTCCTTCCTGTTGTCGCGCTGATACCGGCGGCCAAGCTCGATACACTTAGTGAAGAGGCGTCGGACATGGAGAGCACTGGTCATGATGTTCACGTTCTCGTTTGCGATGTAGTTCTTCATGCCTGTCTCCTCGTCGACAGCCAACTCAACGCGCTCATCGATGGGGCCGCGCAGACGGCGGTCATATTGACGTGCGTCCTCGTTGTCAGCGTAGTTCTTGGGGTTGTCAATGTGATCTGTGGAATTCATCAGTACCTGGCGGACGCAGAGTAATTAGTGAGATAGCGAGGGCGGTTTACCTTCTGGGCGGTAGCATCCGAGACGATCAGCAGTGACTTCGAACTCGCGCGAACCGTAGCCAAATGTCAGGAAGCCCAGGACGCAGAGCAGAAGGCGAATAGCCTCGGCTGAGACGCTCTTGACCGTGCCGACATCGATGGCCTGGGAATAATCTCTCAACCTAGCTTCTCATTAGCGTGAATGGCTGCGAAATGATTGGCATTGATGATTACCAGTTGCCGAAGTAGGTACGCGAAACGCTCAGCTTGTCGAACTTCTTGCCGCCGACGGCGCGGGCCATGAGGATCTTCAGCAGGGTGTCCTCGATGTCGCCGTGACGCCCTGTGGGAGGCCACAGTTAGAATGGATATCGTCCTCCGGGTGGAACAGGTTTCTTGTGCGCATGTAGGTGTGTGGTGGGCTTACAATTCTGGCCCTCGACCTTGGAGATGCTGGCAATGTTTCCAGCACCGAAGGCATGAGCGCGACCGGCAAAGAGGAAAAGAAGGACCATCCCCATCAAGAGAGGGGTCATCTTGAGAGAGGATGACATGGCGGTCTGTAGCCTGTGGTTTTGTGGTCACTGGTCAGCTTTGGATCCTTGTGGTCAACCGAGTGAGGCTCAGGAAGGTGGCTTTGCGATCAATTGTTCGCGAGTGATGTTTGATGATTCACCTGGCAGCAAAGGCCTTATCGATGAAGAGGAGGGCAACGAACCTGGTTGGCCGCCTTGTTGCTCGGGCTTTGTGTTAGACCACAACGGTGGTGACAGTTTGGGAGCTCTATCGAGGCTCGAGTAGGCAATGGTGGGGTAGTTGGGCAGTTTGCTCACAGAAGCTGTCTTCAATCAGCCCCTTGGCAAGCAATTTGTCCTGATGAAGTTTGTTGATGTAGAAGAATAGACAGGAGGAAAAGGGGAGAGGAGGAAAGTGACACCTTCCCTGGCAGAGGGAGTGGGCGACTGGGTTGACTGGGTTGACTGGGTAGGGAGGAGTTGGTCAAACATGCCAAGACTCCATACAGAGCTCACCTTGGGGAGCTCGAGTGGGGAGAGGGGCAGTTCCGTGGCAGATGGCGGGGTGGTTCTGGGTCGTGCCCATCGTCAGCCAAGAAAAACTGCAGCCGCCTCGCCCAGGGGTCCGTTTCTTTCTCGTCATGTTATTCATCAGTGCTGTGCCAGTGCTGTGCCAGTGCTGCGCTGCAGCCACTCCAGTCTCAATCAGTCTTCTCACAGCTACTCAAATCCTCTTCCAGCCACAGCCCCCCCTCGCGTCTCCTCCGGAATCGACAAGATGGACACAGCCTGGCTCGCTGTCTTGGGGGGTTGGGGGGGGGAGACAAGACCGACCCTTTGCTTGTGACAGCCTTGGCAGAGGGGTCCCGAGATCGTGAGCTATTTGGGGCGCCAGGGCGCCTTCAATAGTGTAGGGCTACGTTCGCGCTCCGAAAGGACCCCACTGCGCATCACTCTTTGAAGCTACCGGTATCGATCTGCATTTCTTTTAGGTCACTCCCGGCCAGTCGACAACTCACTTCGTGCTCGTGTTGCAAGGATCCGGGCCCAGGGTGGACTGCTTGCAACGGAGGCCTGCCAGAACATGACATGCCAGAATCCAGCACTGCCTCAATCACAGCCTATGCGATGCCTTCGTTCACCACGGGCCACATTCGTGGAAACCTCTCATGAGAAAAACATGTGCGAGGTCCTCGTGTTTCTTGCTTGCCGGACAGAAGTACAGAAGTGCTCGTTCTGAAGCTGCATAAGGGTTGGACGCCCTGTGTTTCAGGAGCCGCCCGGCCCGTTGCACGGCCTCCCACCGTGATTCATCCTCCATGACCATAGCCGAGTACTAGGCCTCCCAACTGTGCCGGAACCTGAACCGCTGTTACCATCACCTCATTTATCAGCCTTCTTTGCTAAGACACCTTCAGTCCTGTCAGGATTTTCTACCAGGTCAGCAACAGAAGTCTACCGCATTTTGGAATGGTGTGAATATTCCGCGTCGCTTGGAAAGACGCCAGGTCTGAACGACACCAGGTCTGAACGACACCAGCTACCCTGGCTCTGTTATTCTGATGCTACCAGCAAGGCGAAGACAAACTCCGGCTGCGAGTGTAACAGAAGTGATACATAGCTACTTAGGAAGCTATCTCGAAGCAGTTCAACTGGTCGCACACATTACAACCACGCCATTAATAGATGCTCCCTAAGCAATTCTGGCCTGTTGTCTTAGAGTCTTTCGGGAAGTCCAAGAGGTCGTACTTACTGCATACTACTCAAGCCTAACCCACTTCCAGAACATACTTCAGTACTGAATGACCTCTCTGAGGCCGTGTGCTTAGTTGAGCAAGACGTGTGAGCAACCAAATGTGCTAACATGACGGCGTGGAACCCTCCATAAACTTCCGGATGATGATCGCCAGAGCTGTGAATTGTTTAGGGGAGGTCTAGACTTACCTATGGCCATAATTTAGTCTGCACCACCAGCTACCCAGCCATCAATGCCACTGCCAAGCATGGACATCACAACTGCAAAGAGGGTGGGCCATTTCCCCCCGAAGAATACTTTGAACTGTCCGAAGAGGGGATAAAGACCGTACTATGTTTAGCCGGTAAATATGTGTCAAGCCAGGAGCGAACTTTTATCTGCATATCGTCAAGATGGGAGAGCTACTAACGCTGTGAGCAATTATCCATTCATAATCCAGACACCATTGTCCCCGGCGTCGAGATCTACCACGATCTTGGGCAATGACGGCATGGTCACCGTGGACTCTAGGGCGATGAGCAATGTCGCGCGACACATAGGTGGGAAGACGGCTCAGAACCGCCACAGCAGTGATGATGCAACCGGAGTCTCAGGATTAGGCAATCTTGTCTGCGACTCAACAGTTGAACGCACATTGGGGCCGCTTTCCTGGCCTGGGCTGCTTTCGACCGGTACTTGTGTACTTTCGGAATTTGACATTTCGGTGCTGGCCATTTGGGATATCGGGAGAAATTCGCAAAGCCAAAACAGAATACAACACGGTCGCAAGTTGACTATTATCAAAATAGAATCGAGCCTGAGTGCTATTCTCAGAACCAGTCCGTACCCTGTGAACCAGGGAACATCGAAGTGGACGGGCATCCAAGTCAACTTGCGAATATCACACGCGCCGAGTATCAGCACCCTCTAAAAATAAATCAGGAGCAAAGATTCACATTCCACATCAGAGTCCTAGTACTGGTAAGGCTTATTTACATAAGGACAAGTTAACGGCGCAAACTGTATTTTTTTGTTTGGGGGGGGGGTCGCAAATCGGACAACATCGTGCTCATGTGGGACGTTGTGCGAGCTCACCACCTGCTCGCTTCAGTTCCATGTAGCGCAATATTATGTCAGGATTCCATTCATCCCATGTTCAAGTTTATTATGACAGCTCATAGCCCCCGTCAGACTGCATGATTACCGCAAAGCGTCTCGGGCTTTGCGCAACTGTTCTGACATGAGAGCTCGAGATCCACTCCGGCCACTAGCTAACTACGGTCAAATCACTCTCAGTCGGCAACTCCACAGATAAACAAGAAGAATGTAACCTGTTGGTGCCAGCACATAGCTGCCTAAGTCGATTTTTTTTTCTCCGAATAGTACTCCAAGTGGACATACCACCGCAGTTTGTTGGTTAGTATTAGTTACATAACTTCTCACAATTTCTGTAAACGTCGCCGGTACGTATTTTCTTTTGGATTCATAATTGCCAGCGACGGAAGACCTACACTTTACCAGGTTTATTAAACAAAGCTTCTTCGGTTGTAACTAGACACCCGCAAGCAAACTTACATGTAGAAATCTGCGGAACTATAAGTGTCAGGTAGATAGGCTCGGCTAAGCTTCGCTTCAAAGAGCACTGACTCAGAGAAGGACGCTTCCAGTCCACTTTGGTGCATAAGGGATGATTGTCTAGAAGATTGATCATTTTTCAGATGACCGAGAAGCACTTGGGCCATTTTTTGGGGGCCGCTCAGGGTACTTTTCCAGCCATAGTGATGAAGCTATATGTGGAGAACACAGATATCATATTGAACAGCCCACAAGCTCTTCTGTCATGTACTTCGGGTGTACGCAACCATCGAATCGAAAGACAGTCCACTTCTGACGTGAGGGATTCAAAATGAATGGTATGAGGCCAGATCCTTGCCAGCATAAGATATTACTAATTATAGCGGCCGCCACAGAAACCAACTGGGCGGGAGATGTGGACCAAGAGGTGGACTTAAAAGGACGCGATGATAAAAGATGGGGATCCTGTGGGAGGCCGAATTCTCGCATAAAAGCCGTCTCGACTCTGCAGCTGGACTTTGGAATCGTTCAAAATGCTACCCTGTTGAACACGCCTACACCACATCACTCAATAGCAAGGTTGTGGTCCAGTCGCAATGAGGCTGTCTCTGGAGATATTGGCCGCAGCAACGGCGTCCGGCTGGCGTTCGATGCCCAAGCTCTTAGCTTTCGCCCTCTGCGTGCTCATAATTCTGAACATCATCTCGGCCGTACGGAGAAGCGCATCCAGTCGGAGCTTCAGGGCCCAGCACGGGTGCAAACCATGCCGCAGGTTCCCCCTCAGGGACCGCATCCTGGGGCTGGACTTCATCATCACCAACATCAGGGCCTTCCGGGACCGCCGCTTCCTCGAGCTCCTCTCGAGCCGGTTCCGCGCGGCGGGGCCGACCTGGGAGGTGCGCGGGTTCCACCGCCGGTCCGTCTTCACGGCGGACCCGGAGAACATCAAGGCGCTGCTGTCCCTGCGGTTCAGCGACTTCAGCCTCGGCGGGCGGCAGCGCATCATGGGCCCGCTGCTGGGCCAGGGCGTCTTCGCCAGCGACGGCGACGAGTGGGCGGCGTCGCGGGCGCTCCTGCGGCCCAACTTCGCGAGGGGCCAGGTCGCCGACCTGGGGCTCGTCGAGGCCCACGTCGGGCGCCTCTTCGGCCTGCTGCCCGGGG
The DNA here is from genome assembly GCA_001447215.1 of Diaporthe aspalathi. Classification (NCBI taxonomy): domain Eukaryota; kingdom Fungi; phylum Ascomycota; class Sordariomycetes; order Diaporthales; family Diaporthaceae; genus Diaporthe; species Diaporthe aspalathi. The sequence continues at coordinate 48,556 of LJJS01001214.1, forward strand.
ACGGCGCCACCACCGTCGACCTGCAGCCGCTCTTCCACCGCTTCACGCTCGACTCGGCCACCGACTTCCTGTTCGGCAGGCCGACCAGCACCCTCGTCGACGCCAGGGAGACGGACCTCGAGTTCGCCAGCGCCCTGCGGTACTCGCTCGACCACATGGCCTTCCTGCTGATCGCGGGCCCGCTGCGGCGGTTCTGGAGGGGCGACCCGGAGTTCCGCAGGTCGAACCAGGTCTGCCGGTCGTACGTCGACACGTTCGTGGACGAGGTGCTGGCGTACAAGAAGGGCGCGGCCCCCGCCGACGCGGTCGTCGAGGAGGGCGGGATCCGGCGCAACTCTTTCCTCAGGGACCTCGCCAGCGCGACGGACGACAGGGGGAAGATCAGGGGCGAGCTCCTCAGCCTCCTGCTGGCGGGGAGGGACACGACTGCCAGCCTGTTGAGCAGCCTGTTCTTCCACATCTCGCGGAGGCCGGACGTGTGGGCGAAGCTGGGGGAGGAGGTCGAGACATTGCAGGGCCGGAGGCCGACGTACGCGGAGCTGAGGGACCTAACGTACGCAAAGTATTGTATAAATGAGGGTAAGCCTCCTTTATTGCCGGGTTTAAAGCTACCGGACTAACCGTCGTCCTAGCATTGCGGCTATACCCGCCAGTCCCAACCAGCGCAAAGGTCGCCGTCCGTGACACGGTCCTCCCTCGCGGTGGCGGCCCGGATGGACAGTCACCAATATACATCCCAAAGGGCCTCAAGGTGCTGTACTCCACATACTCGATGCACCGCCGCAGGGACATATGGGGCCCAGACGCCGATGAGTTCCGGCCTGAGCGGTGGATTGGCGCGAGGCATTCATGGGTAAGCATTCTCGCCCCCCCCCCCCAACTCCCGACCGTGTGGCGCCTTCATCACCTGGCTGTGATGGGAAGCTTCCTGCTGATACTTCTTCATAAGGAATACCTTCCATTTAATGGAGGCCCGAGGATGTGCCTTGGCCAGCAGTACGCCATCACCGAGACGCTCTACATCATCACGCGGATTGTGCAGGAGTTTCGGGTCATCGAGGCACGCGACAACCTGCCGTGGACAGAGACTCTGGGCCTGACGGTGACCCCGGCTCATGTTCGGGTTGCACTCAGCCGGAAGGTCTAACAGGTTTCGGAAGGATAAAAGGATGATTTTCCGATGAGATATGGCGAGCTGGCCACCTTGATAAAAGAGCTGTACTAAGATCTAGACAATGCATACCTAGGAATTCCTGGTGCAAGCAAAGCATTATATGGGTGGCGTGGAGGGCAAGTCTGTGGTTTAGACGAATCACCACTGGCAGTTCTCGTTGATCTGCATATTTCGCGGTGATAACACTTAGTGGCCCAAAATTCGCATCTTGACCACATCACACTGACACACTTTTCACTTTGTGTGGATCTTGATGATGTTCATTTTTCTTGTCAGAAATAAGATTGCGCAGCTATACAACCATTCATATGTCTCTAACTATATGGTGTAAATGGCACTGGGTCGGAGTTTATCCAAGCCAGCTGCTCAATCTTATACATTTTCTGTCGCCCGAAATTGCACGGTCAGCTTCCTTGGGAAGCACAGAAACCCCGTTCCCCAAGTGATTTTTTCATCTGGCCGCCATCAGCAGTCTACCCACGGTGCTTGTCCAAAAAAAGCCCGCAGTATCGACTGCCGGGACCCGTCGATGCCCAGTAACGCCGTCCGATGCTCGCTAAATCAGTGTTTGGAGATGTCTCCGGGGTATCTTGATAGGAACCGGTCCAAGAAGAAATTCGAAAAAAATCATAAAACATAAAGAAGATTAAGAAAAGCCAGGAAACAGCGTTCGCGTGGCCCTCTTCAATTTGGATCGTTCATTTAGACTCCGTCCGTCATGGAAGTCTTCGCCGGCCAAGTCGCGCATCCGCAGCCGAACCTCGGGTCTCGGGCCTTCGGTGTGACGAGTGGGCACTTGTACGAGATTGGCTGAATTGTTGCTTGGGCGGAACAGCTTTCTCTTCACGCTAGCCTTCCAGATGCCTGGTTGAGCATGCCCGGTCTCCACGTCCGAGTCGTCGACGACGACGCGGCCCCGCAATCTCCGGATGGCCCTCTCCCGTCGAACCATGGAGTTGGTAACCTTTGGACAGAAGCCATTTGGTAGCATGGATGTCTTACACTGCGGGCAGAGGGAGCTGTGTCCGGTGAGGAATTCGTCGATGCATTCCGGGTGAAAGATATGACCGCAGGGCAGTTCGCGTATGATAGTCACCCTATTTTCGTAGTCCTCAGAACATATCGAGCAGGAAGGTTGATAGTCTGTTGCCGTACTAGCGGCAGTGATGCCTGTCATGGTTGATTTCGCGGTAGGGCTGGGCAGAGCCTTCTCTGAATACGCCGGTGCAGGGTCGTTTGTCATCGTCTCTTCGATGCCCATGCTATTGGCCCGCATATGAGCTCGTGCCGGTGCTCGGGGTGTCGTCGGCGAGGGTGTGTCCGGCTCGTAGTTGTATGTGAAGAGTGGAAATTTTGCAACATGCTCAATGGGTACCGTAACGTGTTTTATGTTCATGGCTTCCAGATTCACCTCACCAGTCATGACCCGACGCTGAAGAGAAGCCCTGCGCCTGTGTTGGACGCAATGCATCAGACAGGAGATGCCGGCGACGATGAAGAATAGTGCCGCCACGCAGATGAGTATATAGATCCAGATACTCGGCAGTGAGTCGGTGGTGGCCACGTGGATTTGAGACCATATGCGGATGTAGTCGTCGGCATCGGGGTCGTACAAGGCGGATATGTTCTCTCCGTAGGGAACTGAGGTTATGTTGCCAGAATAAAGACTCAGCTGCGTCATCATGGACGAACCGACCGCGCCCGAGACGGCGTAGATGGGGAATTTGGTGTTACTCCTCCAAGCGCCGCTGTCTTCAAGGTCCCAAATCTCATCCTCGACTGGCGGGGGCTGCTCAATGCTGCGGTCGGGCCTGTATGTGATGAAGGCGCGGATGGGGTCCAGGGACGCAGAAGCAAGATATGACCTCGTACAATTCGCGTTGTACCAGGGTACCAGGGCGATCAGATTGTAGTCGGAGGGCGGCAGGTGGGCCTGTCGTACAGCCGTGGTGGGCACATATGCGGGCTCGAGTCCCACGCACGGGTCGCGAGCCCCGAGGTCAGGCACATAGAGCAGGCCTTGGATGACGCCGTTGTTGGTCTGGGCGTATCTGGAGGACAGAACAGTTATGTTGTCATTGATCTCGGCCGAGTAGGCAATGTCGCTCTGTAAGGCATTAATTAATGAGAGTCCGAGGGGGACGAGGAATTAGGTCTTCGCGGCTGGGAAAAGCTGCTTCGGGTGGGGGAACCACTCACGGAGAGCGCAGTGATGTTCCTGATGATGGTCGATGGAATGCTGTCGGCGCCAGACCAGACGGGGTTGCTGAATAGAAGTCTCTGTGGGTGTCAGTGTGCGAAGCAACAGGCGAAGATGTGCGATGACGCTGGAGAAGGGGTTTGTGTAACGCATGGGGGCGTGGGTTGGCGAGTCGACGGGTTGACGGCGTCACACAGGCCCGGCATGCTGGGATGGTGTTGTTGGCAGGAACGGCCCTGTCAGAGGAGCCAAGTGACACCTGTGGACGACAAAGGGTGGTCGGTGACATGTCCCAACCACGGCGGTTGTCGCCGTGGACACGATGTCGCCGGCGAAACCAAACTTTGTGTGGGTGGGCATGGGGACACGAGATTACGGGCAGGAAGTGGAGGGGACAAGGGGACAAGGAGATGGGGAAAGGACACGAGGGAACACGCCGGATACGTACACTGCATTTTGGATATCGTCGACGTAGGCTGTGGCACAAATGTCGAGTTAGCAGGCAGCGCTGCGAGGTATCGACAATAAATAACGACAGATGGGCGAGATGGAGGTATTGGCAGCCGCATGGCAAATGCATGGCGTGGCACGGCACGGCAGGGCGTGGCGTAGTGGGTGTGTGCTTGTGCTTTCCGGGGCAATCTGGATCTGGGCTGCTGGGTCATGCCAAGGCGGGTGCCAAGGACCCAAGGCCTGGGGAAAACCCGATCAAAACAACCCAAGAAAAGACCCAAGAGATCTCCAAGAGTTTTGACGTCTCGGCCCTGGAGTGGCCAGAAATGGGACCAGATGGTCTCGGGATTCTTCTTCAACTTACTGTTACCCATCATTGTCGCCCATCATTGTGGGGGCTACAAAACCCAAAGCCCGGGGCACGGAGGCATCTAGCACGCGCTGAGGGAATGAATGAATGGTGGGCCGGAGCGAGAGACGACCAGCAGCGAGCGAGGTGGTCCGTCACCCACTTGGTTCTTCTTGTTGTCGCGGCGGTTGTTGTTGATGATGATGATGATGATGATGATGATGATGATGATGATGATGATGATGATGATGATGATGATGATGAGAATGAGACTGACAGGGTGTGGACGCGAAGAAGAAGGGAGAAAGATGGAGAGGAGCAGAGTCACAACCTCGGAAGATACGGTATAGTCAACAGGGCAGAGAGGGAAGGAGTGAGAGATTCGACCACACCCAAAGGCAGACAGACCATCGACCTGTGTACCGTCAAAGTCGGTGGGGTGGATATGTAAAACGGCGTCCGGGCGCGTGCACAGACTGATGAGGCGAGGGGATGGACTGGCGGGTGTGCAACGGACAGGACGGACAGGATCCAAGGAGGAAGACTTGAGGGGGGAAGAGGGCAGCACTCGTGGAAAATGCCAAGACCCGTGGCCTGCCAGGTCTTTATAGCGGGCGGGCAACGAGAGAGAGGCACGAGCACACAAGAAGAAGCAAGGAGCAGAACCCAGGAGCAGAGCAGAAGCAAGGAGCGGGCAAGGATGGGTGGGCACTGCAGTGGGAAGGGAAGGGAAAGGTGCGGTGCAGTGCAGGCCAGGGAAGCCAAGCATCATCCCAGACAGGGGGGATCGGACGGCGCTTTCCCACCTCACCAAAGTACTTGCCATGCAAGAACCAAGTAGATAGAGGCAGGTACTTCAGCTGGTCTACGTAGTATAGTATCTGGCCTAGCTGTTTCGAGGCAGTCGCTTGCCTTCTTTCCGAAGAGACACCTCCGAACTGCCAACTATCCTGTATCCCGTCAGCCTGCCCACCATCATCCTTCTATCATCGTGCTGCCTCTCCTCTCCTCACTTGCTTCCTCAATCACTCACACGCCCGCCAGGAATGCCCCAGCAGGAGGTCCACTGCTGTGCTGTGCTGTGCTGTGCTGTACACTACATACTGCATGACTGCGCATCTGCAATAGTCCAGCCCAGGCGTCAAGGCTGTGCTGGATGGAAGCGCAGCTGCTGATGACCCGTCGAATCGGATGCTGGTCCTTTGTCGGGTATGCGGCACACGCTCGACACGTGTGGAATGCGTGCGCGGCGTATTCCGGCGCAGAGTCAGCGCCAAAACACCGCAAAAGAAACATACTGGGCCTGCCTCATCTCGATTCGGCTCGTCTTCAGGCCATCCCATCCTCGACACTGGCTTTGTTGGCCAAAGTTAGCACGACTCTCGACCACCACGTCACACCAGCCCTGGACGAATCAATCTAGTTGCCGCTGCCCCAAGATTGCCGAACTTTACTTTAGCAGGAAACGAAATCTTTCCCACCCTCTCCCCTCGCCCACATTGCCAAGCACGGGCGCCGCCTTAGGGCGAGCTTCTTTTCCCGACACCCTGGTCGTGCCAAACTGGCTGGCAAACTGGGGCTCCCCCAACGTGGGTCTGGCCTCTGGCCCCTCTCCCGCGCGCGTGCCCCTAATAAATGCAAAATAACCATGCTGACAAAAGGCTTTGGTTTCTTAATTGCTAGCCTACCAGAGTGCCCTACCTGCCCTACCCTAAGTGATGCGCGCACACTGGTGAGACTCGATCCTGAGAGGCCAGCTCCAAAGTGGTAGCCGACCGCGAAATCGAACGCCGCACGGTCTGGCTCTCTTCGATCTCCGAGTCGCGTGGCCCACCCAACGCTTTGCCTCAAGATGAGCCCGTCTAATGCCATCTTTGGTGCCATCTTTGGAGGATGGCACACCCACATGTCCACAAGAGACTCTCTTACGAATCCGGGCTGCCGGCCCACTCCCTGGGCTTCCCCTGGGATAAACGAACGCCTCTCTATCTATCTGGGTGACGTCCAGCGTTTGGTCGTTGAGCCCGGCTGTCCGGGTCCAATGCCAAGTCCGCAGCTGGTGCTAGGTGCAGATCTGCTGAAGCTTGGCCTTTGCTTGCCCTCGGCTGTCTCGGGCCTTGCAGCCTGGGCTCATCAGGCATCAGGGCCATCCAGGGATCCTGTCTCACAAAACGCAGGGAGCCCACCCAGACTTGACGTGGGCCACCCCTCCCATGTCCCAGGCCCCATGAACCGCCCGAAAAATCCTCTGAAACAAAGCACAGCCTCGTCATCATTGATCATCACATCACCTCTTGGTCTCTTTGCCGCATTATCGCGACGGGATTCGATTATTTGTGGGATGCGTGGCCAAGACATCTGACAGGTGACGTCTGGACCTTCCCGTGCATCGTCTCGGACTTCGAGCTCCGGTTCACACATTGCTCAGCCGCCGCCTTGTGAGCGGCACGCACTGTGCTTCATCTCCAGGCATGATACCTCTCACGGCGACAGCATTGCGTAGCATTACAATGCCATTGCTTCCAGGCCTGCATCATGCCCTGGACCTCCTCTTCCACCGAATACTATGGTAGCCACTTGAATGCCTTTTACATAGTACGTCGAGAGGACACAGTTTCCCACTGTCTAAATATTCAATGCACACAAGGCTACTGTACATTTCGCAAAGGCAAGGAGACCCTGTCAGACGCTTACAGCCTGCACCACGCCTCCATCATGCGACGTCCCGTCCTCGGATCATCCAGTCGCCGGGTTAGAGCTTGGCATCGGAAACGTGCATTTCATAAACTTCTGAGTCGGCAGGCCCTACGCGCTCTCCCTGCTTTGATGAGCTTTGATGGTGGCCATAGCTGTGGTCATTACCTCATCCATTGCAAATGCGGATATGTGCACGAGTAATCGAGGGAACTCTGATGGTCATGAGTCGAAGAGGGTACTCGTCCACCAGCCGGTGACGGGACTCGGACACGCCCGCAGGCACAAATCTCCGAACGCCGTTGTATCCGCAGTGCCGCGCGAACGCTAGTCAAGGCAGATCTAGCTCAACAGCACCTGCATCATGCCTTCCAAGTCATCAGCGAGCCTCTCCCACCCTTGAAGGGGGAAAAAACTAGATGGCGTGCCGACAGCTCGAGCTCCGCCTTTGCTGGCCACGGATACGCGGATGCACGTCGGTATTGAATCCGGCTTGGTCATATGATTTGTAAGGTTTTTTAGTCGAGGTCTAACACTAGCGCGGAGAAAGGCAGACGTGAGGGTATTTCTCGGCTTCCAAGGTGAAAGCTTTCTGGGTTGTTGGTGTCAGGTGCCATCTGGTCGAAAGTCATGCTCTCGGTCAGGAAGTGACTAGTCAGGTTCGCAACCAAATTCTAAAGTTGGCATTGATACCTCGCGATTACCTCCCCAAGATGTGACGGCACAGCTATATAAGCTACACTGAATATCCAGAAGCGTTCTGGATTAATCCGACATTTTGGTGTTTCCATTGCCTATAGTGTAGCGGCGTGGATATTAAGCTTTTAATTCATTTTAAAGAAGGAGCGGAGCCAAAGGGTCTAAGATTGGGTATTGGCACATGAAGTCTACTATAGGCTCATTCATCTTTGATTGCAGATCGATCTTGCTATTTCCCATGCCTAGGCTCAGGTCTTTGATCGTCCCCAAGGTGGCTGACACCTGGTGTGTTTTATAGCATGCTGTTGTGCCCCTGAGAGGTCGAGTTCTGTGGTGATCTATTAACCTTCGCCTTGTCTGTGCGGCGTGAGGGTAGGGCCACGTGCCCGTAGACGTACTGTATTCTCTCTACACTGTTATTGGCATCGTGTGTTTTTTAAACGCTAGGTCTTAAGCGTTCACCACTGTATGATGGCACCACATAAAGAAACCACTATTAACCTTTGACAAATAACTATTCCATACAATGCCTTTTTGTCTCGCCGTGCTCTGAGCGCTAAGCCGTGCCGGTTCGTGCCCGTGCCACCATCCGTTCAAGGTCGAAGCTATCGTGGACCGAAGCTCAACCTAGTTTCACGCCGTCAAGCGCTATTTCAAAGTGCCCCGGGGCCTTTGCCATATGAGCAGGCCTCAAATTGACCAAAACGAGTGATTTAAATATCCGCATAGGGCAGCTCCCGATCTTAGCTGGCTTGCAAACTCTTTTGCACTCATCACAACACTACGTATCCAACTACAACAAAATTGACCCATCGCAGAATTGTCCATACACACAGAATCGGAACAGTTCACGGACATTGAAACCATTAAAATTCCAGCCCGAAATCCCAATCCCAAGAGATCAAAGCGCAAACAATGACTCCAGATTTTCAAGAGGGTCTCAGATACCAACCACGGACCCAGGCGACACGAGTAACTCTCAACTTCATATTAATCATCGCGGCCAGGAAGTTGTGCGATGTACCTCAAGAAGTTGTGCGTAGTGCTGCTGATGCCACATTGGAGTATTTGAAGGATGAGGATCTTAAGGACTTTGACAAGAAGAATGAAATTGATGATCTTCTCGGAGCCCCTTTAAGCCAAAAGGAATTTAATGAGCTGGTTAATCTCGGAAAGAAAATCACGGATTGCGATGCGGAGGATCAGGCCACCATACCATAGGGTACTCTACACCAGACCTTCCGCCCCGAAGCATGGATGAGCTACCATCGAGCATAGACGGAAGCGAGAGCCTTGCAGTGCTTCGCGCTCGGAATCCAGCAACTCGGCCCCTTCCCACGCAACCAATCTTACAACCGCCTCGGGGACTTAGCATCTGATAAGAAACACAATACCGATAACAGGATTTAAAAAAAAAATGAAAAGGGATGTCCGGTTACTACCTAAGAAGGTAACGACAGCCTCACGACGAGGCTAGTCGAGACCAGCTTTAAGCCGCGCAAAGAACTCCAGCGAGCAGTCACACGGCGAAATTCAAGCTGGTCTCTGCAGTTTAGTAGACTGCCTAAAAGCCGCTAGGATAAGCATAAAGAGTTGATAGGGTTACCAGACCGGATGGGCTTGACGGGCTAAGAACAATAATTTCAGTATTTTGCCCACAAGACAACGAGGTTTGATGATGATATCACCCGGGCTGCCTTGGTCCCTTAAACGTTTAAACGAATTCAGCAGTTTGCATTTCAATGAATATAGTGTAAAAGACTAAGCCGCTTTCTCATTCGTCAATGTGCCCGATTTGTGCATAGGACGCCTCGGATACTTACTGTAAGACAAGCCTCAGTGGGTACCCACCCATCAACAATTATGTACGTGCCTCATTTTGGTAATCGAGCCAAGAATAAAGTAGCTAATCGAAATTACGTGCTTCTCTCTATCAGCACGCCATTTTGAGTGAAATATTTTGCTTTGCCAAGGGATCTTGTCTGACACCACAATTGTGAAGGCCATTACTTAGCAACCAGAGGAGGGAGAAAAATACAGAGATGGTTCTTTCGTCTTCTCATCTGTCTTCACCATCTCAACTCGGTTGGCGCAAAGAAGCACCTTTTTAATGCGATCCGTCGAACATGTCATCAGTCACAGAAAAGGATCCGCAGGAGACGCTGCAGTCCGTCGACGGTCATGCTCGAAGCGATGCCGATGCGGCTCTAGAGATGCTGCGGGCGCATGGCTCGCAAACCGAGATCCTGGACCCCGAAAAACACAGGCGACTTATCCGGCGTATTGATCTACACATCATGCCTCTGATATGCATAGTATACTGTGAGTTGGCTCCACTACCACCAACCAGAAGGCATCCTGCAGGCGCTAACTCGGAGTCAACATTGAAGTTCTTCAATACCTCGACAAGATCGCAATCTCGTATGCGAGTGTCACCGGGATCCGAGAGTCTGCTCACCTGAAGGGCAACGAGTTCAACTGGATAGCGAGCATATTCTTCTTTGGGCAGCTTGCCTTTGAGTTCCCCACCATCCGCCTGATCCAGCTGTTCCCCTTGGCCAAATACGTCGCGGTCAACGTCGTCATCTGGGGCGGCGTCCTGGCCTGCCTGGCAGCATGCAAGTCCTTCGCGACCCTCATGGTCTGCCGCGCCATCCTCGGCATGGCCGAGGCGGCAGTGGTCCCGGCCTGGGTCGTCTTCACGTCCCAGTGGTACCGCAAGGAGGAGCAGGCCTTCCGCGTCGGCATCTGGTTCTCCATGTGCGGCTTCGCGCAGCTCCTGGGCGGCTGCTTCTCCTACGGCGTCGCCAACCACGTCGGCGGCGACGTCCACGCCGCCCTGCGCGGCTGGCAGGTCATCTTCCTGTTCCTGGGCCTGCTGACCGCGGTGGTCGGCGTCGTCTTCTGGTTCGTGCTCCCGGACTCGCCCCTCTCGGCCGGGTTCCTGTCGCCCGAGGAGAAGGCGCTGCACGCGGAGCGAATGCGCGAGAACGAGCAGGGCATCGGGACCCGCGTCTTCAAGTGGAACCAGTTCTGGGAGGCGGTCAGGGACCCCAACACCTGGCTGTATGCCTTCTGGATTTTTGCCGCCAACATCCCCAACTCGATAGCGACGAGCTTCGGGAACATCCTTGTCACGGGCATGGGTTACACCAGCAAGGAAAGTCTCCTCCTCGTGATCCCCCTGGGGGCCTACGAGATCGTTGTGCTGATCGGCCTCACATACCTCGCCAGCAAGACCGGACAGCGTTTGTGGTTCTGCATTGCTGGTCACATACCCTCAATTGTAGGGGCCATCCTGATGGCAACAACCAACAGAGTGCCTGCGCTCATAGGGTTTTATCTCAGCGGCGGCATCCCCATCGGCTGGACGACCATCCTGGCGTTGCAGAGTACCAACGTGGCAGGATCGACTAAGAAAATTACTGTTACTTGTATCGGGACTATCGCTTACACTGTCGGCAATATCATTTCCCCTCAAACCTTCCAGGCTAAGGATGCCCCGAGATACATGCCCGCCAAGATATCCATCTGCATCCTTTACGTCTTGATCACAATCGATCTCTACTTGATACGTCTATTGGCAGTGAGAGAGAATAAGAGACGAGACAGGGAGAGGGAGCAGTTGGGGGACAACTATGTGGTGGAGAAAAACCATGAATTCTTGGATCTCACGGACCGGGAGAATAAGGAGTTCAGATATGCGGTGTAGATGTCCAGGGCGATTTGATAATGTGATATGACCACATAATCAACACTATATGATATGCTGCAGCTTACATAGTGACGACCGAGGACTCGTGTGAGGCCATATCTTGTTCATACGGGCTCGGATGTCGTCAGGTAAACAAGGTTTTTTTGATATGTGTTTGAATGTACCGACTACAACCCAAATGCAGAAGTTCTCTACAGCCCTGTTAAGCGTTGCATCATTATGCTCCCTCACTTAATCCTCGTTTAAATGTGAATGATCCCCGTCAGGCATCACTTCATTGGCTGCTCCATGCAGACTGTGCAGTGGCAGCGTCTTCCATTTCCACATCCGACGACCACTCCGGACAGACAGCACAGGGCTTAATTAACACCGGGTTCTCAAAGACCAGCCCCTCACATCCTTCCATTGGCGACCAAATAAGCCTTTCATGGACCTTGAAGGTCACCCAGGAACCAGGGAGAGTCGGAAAGTTCTTCCTTACAGGCTCACAACACTTCTTGCGGGCCCAATGGATCCTGCCGCCCTCTTCGCAAATGCTAAGCATGATCTGGCACATCTTGCATGTAAGTTTCTGCAAGATAGGAAATTCTTGGAGGTCTGGCATATTTTAGCTCCCGAGGTCGTGGCTGGGGGCGAGTTTGCGGGGCTTAAATATTCTCTCTCTGCACAAAGCGCGGACAACGAGATTAAGCTTCCCCAAGTGTGACGCATAAATACAAAAGGATGAATCTGGTCAGAAGACCCCGGGTAGGGGTGACTCACCGAAGCGAATGATAAGGGAAGCCCTGTGAAATATCTCAAACGTTGTAGTGACAAAGCTCAGTGGTGGTTGGCCAGTACAGAAGCAACCGCTGAAACATCAATATCTGGCATTTACTCGCTTTAAAAGTGAGTCCCGCAGGTCATATACTACTAACGGTCCATGATTGTTCGCGAATGCAAGTGACTAGGCAGCGGGCCATGTGCAACCCGGAAATTGGTCATTCAGCAGAGTTTCTCATTTGCTTGCTGAGAACTAGCAGCGTGTTGTCAACTATCTGGGCAAATTTGTTGCACGTCCATCTCCTGGGCCATTTCTGAATCACGGCCTCTGGGTTATCATTAGTTTTTCAAGGTACTACTTATAGTGCAATATGAGGACTTTGATATAATCCCAGAGACGCCATTACTTAGTGCAGTAGCCTTTTCCACCTACCCCGTTTCTTCCCTGACACCGTCTCCTCATTGTTATCTTTCAGTTTTGATGTTTCATCAAAGCTTGAATCATCCCCTTCATCGTGAGAATTGCAATTCTGTGTCCGTTGAAGATTCAACGCGGTAGTTCTCTTGTTGCCAGCCTGGCTGGAAAGTTGATTCCCAGTCCTCGTGGCACGGCTGTAAACCCCTAGAGTAGCCTGGGCCATCATCTCCGGGAGCGATCGGCCGACATCTTCCACGCCAATATCAATCATGTAATACTTCCAAGAGTCTTTTACAACCGGCGTGGCAGAGGCGCGCACACTGTGGAAGTCACTGTCAAATCTCCCAGCTGACAGCGGTTGGAAGTCACTTGCCAGCGTCTCGAACGACGGAATAGCTGTTCCATTCTCGCACTGGCTCCCGAGACTCGTGGCGCCGAATGCCACCCGGAAGCCACGGATGGAACCAATCAGCACGGCCAGCCTCTCGTCGTCGTCACGCTCGAATATGACAGCAGCTGCCACTTGGCCTTCGCCTTTTGGGAGGCGGAATGCCACCGGCCACGGTTCGGGCACCCAGCTCCGGGCAGACTGCCGCATCGGGAGTTGTCCTGGTATTCCCTTGGCGTACCCAGCGGGCAGGAGGATACGCGAAACTTTGTAAACCTCGGCAGGAGGGCCGCTGCGGAGCTGGAGAATGTGCTGTGGGTAGACACCCTCTTCAATGGGTGGCCGCTGGTCCTGACGAACGTAAATGGTCTTTAACTTTCCCCGTACTTGCACACTGCCAAACTGACCGGCCTTGACGCGGGCATAGTGCTGCCCTTCTTTGTCTTCTCTCCCAGTGGATATCTTCCGCAGATATATAGCCAGGAAGCTCGAGTCCGTGTAGTTTGGCGGGACTGGGCAGTCGATAGTCGCTACAAATATACCGTCTTCCCGCGCGGACAAATGCATCTGTATGCGAAGACCCCGATTGGTCATGGCATAAGGCTCCCGAGTATCGCCCCAATCGTGATACGGCAGCACGCCGTTCGAATGGGCAAACGCCGCTGGAGATGGGGCCAGGAGCCCGTGGGGCGCGTCGGGATCTGCATTTAGATGCACCCAGGCGAAGAGGGACTGGTCGTCTGACGTCTTCATTATCTCTTCTTGGAGCCTCAGGAACGCCTTCTGGCCGCCCTCACCATAGAGCATGGGCATGTTCACGCCAAATACACCCATGAGACAATATGCTGAGTCCTCTGGCCGTGTTGTCTGCCGCCGCGCCATCCAAGACATCCTCTTGGCAATACTGGCCGACTCCATCAGACGCTCGCCCGCCATAATGGCGGCATCGATCCCCGTGATTTCCGACAAGAATGGGCTGATGGCTCTCTTCTCACCGAGGCTGACCCAATCTCTCGTGAAGAATATGACGGTGACTGGCGCGAGTAGCTCTTGCAACGTCCACCCGCGGGTGAAATACCGACTGGCTGCAAAAGCCTCCTTGTTCTCGGGCGAGCCAAGGCTGTCTGAGTGGAAGTCCTCGATGAAAGCGTAGCACACCTCTGACATTTGATACCAAATATACATGGAGTTGATCGCTTCAGACAACTCGGCACTGCTGTTCTTGTCTATACAGCATGTGTCGATCCAGATATAGCCATACCCGTCACTGCGTGCCTGACGGCAGGCGCCTTGTACCTTCAGTAGTGAATTTGGATCCTTTGTGTGTTCTGTGCCGTGGAGGATATCGTCATACACAACCTCCTCAGGGCCCCAAGTATGTGAGAGGATGGCATATCGCACGTTGTCTTTCCGCAGTTCCTCAGGAGTCTTCTCTATCAACTTTTGGGTGGTTGTGTGGAGGAGCCGCATTTCTCGGGGCTTAGCAACGTGGAATTCCGGGTTGTCGATTCGCAACAACAACAACAAGAAGAAGAAGAAGGAACAGAAGATCTCGGTTGCTAGCGAAGGTATTGGATAGAATAAAGCATGATCCAATCCGAGAATCTAAGTTCCGAATCCTGGAGCCCTCTCTCAGTTTGCAAACTGTCCCCCTTAGCTGATCTAATAATATTTGCACCCTTGTATGGTCACACTGCAGGAGCTGTGAATCCTTTGCAATCCTTCCTCTGTATACTGTGTGATACACAGTACTGCAGATCCGCGTAAGACGCTACTATGATACGGCCCTGCTGAACTACTTAGCCAAGGGAATCTGAGCACAGCCGCACATGCACAACATTCAAAACCTCACTCAGCTTGGAGCCTGCCCAGCTCAGGCGATCTATTCCGCAAGTGTGCAGTGGACGAGTGAAGTGCACGCGTACTTATGCATTTGAGGACACTGTGTGCCAAGGCCCAACATAGCAAAAAGAAAGAAAAAGTAAAATCATTGCATTTTGGCCAGTCAACCTACGGTTCGCGTGTCACATTATGCCCGAAATGTCGTTGCCTGGATCTAGATTGCCTATGTCACACAATGTTCAGCTGCTGGCATCTGTGGCCGTCAGATATACGAAAGCGCTAAGCTCAGGCAAGGGAGGTGTGAAGGGATCCATACTGTGTCACACAACGGCCTCCTGGAGGATACGTGCGGTTTAAGTTAAAATTGAATTGATTGCTTTTGTACTCTGGCTGTCAGAAACCCCATGACGCTAAATCGCGGTCCCAATCTCACTCATATTGATTGCAGCAACTACTACCTACTTCCCCTATCAACATTTGAAGCGGATAACCAAAATGAACCCAAACTGCCAGAAAAAGATTGATACCAACATCATGACGGCAGAAAAAGCTCAGCATGAGGACGGAGTGGCCAGAAACGAAGCCCAGCCTCAAGCTCAGCGGCTTCCTGGTCTGGCACAAGGCTCTGGACCTGAGCGAGAGACGAAGCCTACCCAAGGCCTGAACCTACCTGTGGGCCTGATACAAGAAGAGATGCAGCCAGCGTACGTCCATCCCTTGAGAAGATTCATATCACCGTAACTTGCTGAGGAGGCCTGGTGACCATAGACCATCCGTACCAGAAAAGGTTGCGACACCTCCTGCCAAAAACCCTCACATGGAGGTGCCTCCGATCGTCGCGGAACCGGAGCCAGAAATGGTTACACCGCTGTCCAGGCTGACAGCGACGCCAGCTTTCATCGACTGCCCTTTCTGCCTCCAGCGGGCTCAGACGATGGTGTCAACAGACGGAACTACGATGCAGCACGTGGCAGCAGCGCTGTGTTGTTTGTGCTGCCTCTGTACCGTCTGCCTACCATACTTGTGTCACTGGTTCGAGGACACGCATATCTACTGCTCGCGGTGCAAGGCGAGAGTAGCGACTATACCGCACGATGGGCACATACACGTTTATCAGCCAACTGATCCGGCGATGGTTGCAACAATCTACCAATAGACGCCTGCTGCAGGTTCGGAACAGGCGCTGAGGAGGACCCCGGGAGCAGGAAACAAATGGGTCCGGAGCTGGGTATCAGCCTGGATATACAAACGTTATTGTGTTTATGGAGAAGGGCCTACAGAATGGGAGTAAAGAAGCAGTTTATTCCTCGCTAGCAGTATTGTAGCGATAGTTGGATAGGCATACTACAAATACGTCCATATTAGATGCCATATTAGATGCCATCTTAGATCCCATATTAGTTGGTTTTGTTCTTAATCCGGGCACAAATCTCACTTTTTTTTTTCTTTTTCTTGAAATGCGAGCGGTCCCTTCAAACAGTCGTAGACGCCCAAGGACCCAGCGTTAGATAATGAATACACCCGGGCGTTTGGAGATTTTACGAAGCACACTGAATGATTGAACGTGCTAAAGCCCTCAATGTGTCAAGTGGTTCTTTGAAATAATCCCAATTATACATGCCTAGGTGTGAAGGGGCTTGCAGTGAGGACTACGGGGCACCAGCTCGGATTTGATGGCACTGCCAGGTTCCACCTGTGGTGACATGTGTATACATGAGATGGCACATGATAATTCGCATAATTCCAGCAGAACATGTACTCGGGCAATCGCAGCAGTCCACAATCCAAATGCGCCTGTGTTGTGCGGGAAACGTGGCTTGCGTACAAAACTACTGCGCTATACCCCATTGACTACACCGGAAACGACGGGCAGGAAGGCATGGTATACCAACAGAATTGCCACCATTCCGATTGCGCCCTTGACACAAAGGCAGTAAAAAAAGGCACAGACAAAGGAGGAACACCGGTAGTGAATTTCGGAACTGTCTTTTTGGCGCGTCTATTGGGTTGCGGTCCAACTCAAAATTTCACCACCATAATTTCCATGCAAGCTACAATTTTAGAGCCCTTGGCACAAACCAAATAACTACTTTCGGTAATTAAGGCCTCAGAGAGCCATGGCAGCACACGGAGCTTACGGGTATCGGTCAGAGGACGAGGATAGTATACCCGATGGTGATGCTGACCAGACTCCTAACGTCGTAGATCCAGAGATGTGGATACAGGAAGATTCATCGCTGACGCAGGACAATTGGACTGACCGCAACCCTGAAGACCAAAGAAGTTGGAAGATATATATTCCATACTGGAGCCGTCCCGGATATGACGACAATGTAGAGATTAACCACGATGGGACAAAGGAGAGACCAAGGAGAGGAGACTTTTGGAGTTGGATGAGGCCGGCGTTGTTGCCAAGCGATCCTCGAAGTACAAAATATGCACAGTGAGTGGGGCCACTTGATACGTCGAGATATCGTTGACAGGCCCGAACAGGCGATTTGGGATATTCCCCGGCCGAAAACTCAATGAGAATTCCGAGGCCCGTTCGATGTTGACTCCAGGACCTGTCTCGACGGCGGCTGACGACTTTGATACTCAATGGGGGTTTGAGCAAAGTTTCCAATCTTCGGTCTTCCAATCTTTACTACACGGGAGGTCAGACTACTATAGTTGTTGAGTCCTGGGTTTTTGGTTTTCTGACGATTCACAGCTATCCGACTTGGGAGCCCTCGATCCAAACCAAGAAATGCAGGTGCCAGATGTGAGGGGCGGTCTATGGCCGTTAGTTTTCTAATCAATCTATCTACAGATAGAAATACTAACGCACGCCAGCCTATTCACTAGAAACAGATGGGGCCAAGTAGGAAGAGATTTCTGGTACAATCTCGACGGCCAAGACAATCTGTGGGACGTCCAAGTACGCATCTGAGGGCATATTGCTCCCCTGCGAACGAACTTCAGGTGACTTACAAATTTATCCAGAGGAACGATGCACTATGGCATGCGCTACTACCCTCACTTCACTTTGCCAGCAAGGTGATCCAAAGCGGTCATCCGTTCTGGAAGGCCATGTTGAGCTTGTATCACCTGCGCCCGGTCCCTGCAAACATGGATGGCCGGACAGACCAGGAAAAGTCGGACCCCGGGTACAAGCCGTATATCTCCGTGTGGTACGATATCGATAGAACCAAGATGTATTCCAATGCAAGGGCTTTTATGGACCAAAACTTTGATTCAACCGCAGCTGTGCTGGAAGTCCTCAGGCTATGTGAGAACTGCCCTCCACTCTCCAAGGTGTACTCGCTAACAGATGATGAGGATAGTGCTAAGGTTTTCCATCGTAAATAGCAATAGAACAGCGACTGCAACGACTCGACCGATAGCGACCCCCGATGACAACCCAGATGAGTACCGCATCCGCATAGAAATCAACGCCGCGTTCATCTGGCCACTTCTTGCCCCGCAGTACTCGGTATCTGAAAAAACAGCTGTCAGCTTCTTTCTGGGCAAGACGATCCTTCACGAGCTTGTAGTGAGTTAGCGTTCAAAATGGCCGTTCTTATGTACTTCGCCTGCTAACGACCCGACGCCATAGCATGCAGTTAAATGTGAGTAAGGTGAAGCTTGAGGGCCTGACTCCGCTCCTTGGAGGACAAATCAAAGTTCCCATGGCCCAGAAGCACGGGTTCGGACTCGGCGGGGCCCGCAAAGTAAATGCTGATAGCTCCAATACCAGGTGCTCATCTGTTCCTGTTGGGTCGGCCGTCGCTTCTTACGGGCCAGTTGACGAATGTGCCGTGGACTCCACCTCCGAACACAGCGTTCAATTGGCAGATCATAAGCAGTCTGAATGATCTTCGTCAAGAGGCATTTCCGGCTGATCCATCTCAAGTGGAATATCTGTGAGTGCTGTGCTTCCAAATCGCGACTGGAGCCGCTTGCTCCTCTTTCGTCAGCTCCAACGGCCAAGGGGTGCAGTCTTTTGTGAGCCACGGTAGCGTGCAAGGTTTACGTACATCAGAAGGGCTTGTACAAATACAAACTGAGAATTCCGATTACCAGGTTCCAGGATGTCACACAAATGGAAGAGGGCAAAAGTTATGAACAGCAGGTATGCTCTCTAAAATATCCATCGTTTGCTACTAGACAATCGGCTGAGGGCCGTGGCCTTACTTGTTTGGTTTTGAAGTGTCCGCAGGACCGCCGCCAGCACCAGGGAGACAGAATGAATCCTATCGCCCGGTTGTCTCTGCGTCATCCTGGCCCTGGAGACACCCAGAGATACACTTGCAAAACCGACGAGCCGTCAACGCTGGCCTGTATGGCAATTATACGTCTAGTGGCTATCACGTTTACCTCCTTGATCCACCCGCTTCGGCCTACGACCTGATGACCCCGCTCCCCGTCCGTCATTTGGCCGATTTCATGCAAGAATCATGGTGGAATACTACCTTCATCAAATTCTCACATCAGGCACTCAAGATACCACTCCACACACTCAAGACGACTGCTGTTCCCAACGAAAGCATACGAGTAGCAGAGTTCCTCCCTATACTTAGAGCGGGACTGCGCAGTGTAGCTGCACTTGATTTCATCGACTATGCCGTACCTGTGCTCCGTGAGCACAACCAGACCGCCACACTGAGATACTTAATGCTGCTAACCATGGAGGCTTCATCGGCTAGTCTCATGCGCAACAGGCTGCACTATGAGAAGAGAACTTGGCCGAACAGACGACGCGGAATTGAGGAGTTAAGCCGCACGTCCACGCGAAACTTCGACACTGTCTGGTATTCTATCAATCAGACTATACAAAATCAACTTTCTCCAAATACTTCGGCCAGTCTTCGTCAAGTCTGGGGGAACATGCTTACAATGCTGCTGAACCTAAAGGAACTAGATCGTAAGTTTTGAGGAATCGCGAGCGTTCAGTGAGGAGACTAAACTTCTATCAAAGGGCTCTTAGGTGTGGAGATACAGTATTCGCAAGCCATTGCGGCCCAATATATACTGAAAACTCCAGAAGAGCGGAGGAAGATCCATCGAAGATATATGAGCACACTTCGGGAAAACCTTCAAGCAATGACCCAGGCGACCCGCGACGCGCTAGGGAAGATTGGCCGCGACCATCAACAACGGGGTTTCCTTGAATGGCAGACTGTCATGGCGCCCTGGGAAGCACGATTGACCTTTATGATGGACACAAATCCTGGCAACCTTGACGGACATGCGAGGCAACAGATCCAATCTGAGACTCAGAGGCTGACCAATATCAGAAGAGCGGCGCAGCAGCAGTGCATGAACCTGACCGAGACCATAAGCCACGTGGAACCCATTCTGAGGGTGCTCGGTGATGGCTTCATTGACTTCCCGATGGCCGCTGCACCAAGAAACCTTTCCCCCGGCGTGCCGATGGCGAGGAGCATGATGGCGCTATCGAAATCTGTGGAAGCAGCCGCAGTCCAAGAAATCATATCCATAACAAAGAAAGGCATCGATGAAATTGTTCAACAGTGGGTGCAGCTTCTAGGGGCCCACTTCGGATTGTCCGACCGCATGAGAAGCGTCAAGCAAGACGTATGGCTAGCGAGGGCCACCGCAGATTTCAGCGCAACCAAGACCGTCCTGTTTCAGGTCAAGCGCGCTCCGGGTGGGCAACCCGGAAAGGACCAAGCGTTGGCCCGTATAAGAACCTATATGAGGAATACGGTTCGGAACAATGAGAAATTGGCCGCTTCCCTCAGAGATCTGTGCCGTGGAGAGCAGGACGATGAGGAATTCCGAACCATCATGAGCATAACCTACGAGGTACCCGAGTAGCAAAAGGCATAAAGCTCGATCAGAAACGGGCCGGGTTGGAAGCATGTCTGGATGGTACGAATGAGGTTGGGAAGGAGTTAAATAGTGTTTTCAATCTATGCCCGTTGCTGAAGAGGCCAGGAAGTTATGTCACTGGTATGGCGCAAACCATGCTCAGGGTGTTGGTGTATCAATCCCCCCTATAGCGTCAAGTTTTGAGAGTGGAAGAAACGCCCAGATGTTAAGAGCCTGAAGAGGGCACGTCGACGATGCCGTTCTGTTGACCGGAAGATTTGATGCGATGACAGCTGCTTTGGGTTGGGGAGGGCTGCCACTTGTTAGTGGGCATGATGGGGTACTTACCTAGGTGAGTAGGTTACAGCAGCAACTCGGATTTTGTGTGAGTCGTTGTATAGCCTTACTCTTAGAGGCCCCCTTTAGCCTCCATTTCTTGCTCCGAAAATCTCCGTCTTCGTTTAGTGAATCTACTCATTATAAGCAGAAGCATTCGGGTAAGTGTCTCACAAGCTCCTTGTGTTTTGAAAACTGAGGTATACACGAAGCGGTTTAACTGGGCTCACGCAACTGCAATAGAGATGCTATTTGTGTTTCCCCAAAAGTGTTGTGAAGTTGGTCTCAAATACCCTCGAAAGTTGGAGTTTGTTCACAGGCGGACAGGCTTCAACATGTTTAATACTGGGGAAGCTGCCACCTGCCCGCCGTAGCTGCCGCCGCGGTGGCAGACGTAAAACATGGACGCTTGACATTTCGCAGATTCTTCTCAGAGTAGGCTGCCCCTCCCCTTTGTTTTGCTCTCTGTGTAAACTTTGAGAGGGCAAGCAAAACTTCACCCACCCCTAAGCTCTCCCGTCTCGGCTGCTGCTCACACAATCCCTTTTGCAACCCCCATCCCCGTCCCTACCGATCCTCTGCTCTACATTTGTGGACGACGCGATCACGGCAAATCGTCAGCTGAGGCTCAAAACCGGGCCGTCTTCAAAATGGTCCTTTCAAAATGTGACCAAAAGAAGGCAGAAATCATTCGAATGGCTCAGGATGTGTGCATCGCGGAGACTAACCAGGCCAAAGCCATTTACGAACTCCAGTGTCTTGAGTTCAGCAGCAAGTACAAGGCCCAGAGGGAACAAGCATGTCACGCCCTCAAACAGCAGGAGTTGAAGGAGCTGGGTGAGATCAAGAGACATTACGAGGCCGGACTCGGGCCTCTCAGGGCCAAACATGAAGAGAAGCTTTCTGCTACCAGATCTCAATATCGCATAACGACCCCCGGGCCTGGCGCACACGTATCTCCCTCTCCTGAGCCTCTCAGCTCACCTACTCTGGTGGTCTCATCGGTAAGCCTTTGCTAGACCATACAGTGAGATGGTCCACACGGAGCCTGATGATCAAACTCTAGAAGCGCACCTCTAGTCCACCGGGGCCAGCGGCTCATAACAAGAGCCCTGCCGCGAGCAGCGAACCACTTGAAGATAGCCAGGAGTCTGGCGACGAGACAGATACCTCCATCCCTGCGACTGCCCCCGAGGCAGCAGGCAGGGCGAAACCTGCCCTGCGCGGCAAGAAGCGCCACAGGACACCGACACCCTTTTATGAAAGGGCAGATGAAGGATCAGACTTCTCACAGAGCAAGGATAAAGACCAGGAAGATGGCACAGATGACGAATCTCTCCCCGGTGTAGGCGAGCTATCTTCCAGAACTTCTGCTTATCCAGCAGAGAAAAGGAGCCGCCACAGTCAAAACAAAGCCGACAAAGCCATGGCAACTCAGAACAGAGCAGTTTCAACCAGATGCAGCGCAGGCGATCAAGCAGAGGGAGGGGATGAGGACGCTGACATCTACAGCGGCCCAGGTAGGTTAGGCATACCCATAGCTGTTTACTTTACTTACACAAACACGTTTTGGAGGAGAGCTGCCGCTAATGAGCTGGTTCCTGCAGCGTCGCAGGCTTCACGCCGCAACCGAGTCCGACCTGGAAGGCCTGAGCCCGGCAAATACAGGATGAACGCGAAGGCTTGGCCTGTCTGAACTCATCATCAGCACGAGGATCTTCCGGAACTGAGATCAACGGTGGCTGGAAAACAACAGCCCAGGGAAAACTTTACACCATAGGGAGGGTGTAGATTGACCAAGAGAATCAGACTTGGCGAGGAAATTTAGATGTATGTCTGGGGCCCAGGTTGCATGCGACTGGGTTCTCCGGAGCGGAGGTAATATGGAATGCTCACACCGGACCGGGGAATTTGTCCATTCTGGTCAGTGCGGATGGGTTCGGCATGCGAATTTGGAGTCTACTGGAACTCGCCAGGCTCATCAAAAGTTAGATCAACATTTCTCGCAAAGGACACAATGGTTGGCCAAGGCGGTCATGGCAGTTTTGCAGGGAGCCAAGCGCTTTGCCCCTCGTAACAGCTGAGGCCATCAAAATAGCGAACGTTGCGGCGGCATATCGAGACTCATCTTGCCTTTCAGTTGATCTTCGCAAATAATAGCGTCTTTCAAGGGCTCAACAGTTTATGCGAACAAGGAAAAGCAGTGATTCAGCAAGGTCCCCGATACTTCTCCATGATGGCTGAACAAGTGGCGACATGACGCTTGATACCAAGGCCTTGCAAATGGCATCTAAGTGTGAAGTTCCTCTGCAATCTCGCCTTAGCGTAAGCCACTGCCAGGCAGACAGACCCTAGGGCATCCGGCAGTTGTTAGACGGCCCGTGCCGGGGCTGGCTTTTGGCGAGGTGGCAGATCAGCAGCATTGGCGCCTGGGCGCATACGCGAGAGGGCTAGGGGGCGTATCGGAGAAAAGGATCATTATTATCTGCATCGCGAATAGAGATCTCCCAGGGTGGTACAAGGGGCCCTGCAGGCCGCGAGCTGTGGAAGCAACAGAAGCGCTCGGAGGAATGTGCCGAGCTGGGTGATCGTCCACAGACATCGATCAGTATTCCTCCCTCAGCAGTTCTACAGTCAGCAGAGGGCTGTCCTTGTGTCCCCGCCCTTGGGCAAAACGTCTCACTCGCCCCCCCAACCACGCTGCGTATGCCTTGCATCATACCGGGGGGTTTCGCCCTGCACTGGGTATTGCAGAGGGGGCCCGACTGGCGTGGCCGGAGCACAAGCATCCTTCCGGGCGTTGCTCAGCTGGAATGCAAATTACGTGTAGCCTCGGAGCTGTCACTACCATGAGTGGCTGTGTGGGTACGTGTTCGGACGGACGACTTGGCTATAGCAAGCTTAAAGAGCTCCTGAAGACCGCGTTTCAACTTTTCAACTCGACCCGGCCAGCACATGTATGACCAGGCAGGTAGCTACATGTTTATTGCGATGCAATCAATGCCTTGCATGAGATTTGCCATCATTGTCGATAAGCAGCAGGGTGGGGGAGTTTGTTAGGCGAGGGTGAGGATCGGGCGGAGGTCGATTAGATTTGAAACAATTCATGCTTGGGTTGGGTGTTAAGCTTCAGGAGCACCCGTGTTTGTTCGGGGAGGCGAAGAAAGCTTTGAAACAATGAGGCAGAGTTTCGACCAGATGGGACGGTGGTTTGCGAATACTTGCCAGGCGTGGATGACAAGCTTCCGGCGCTTGGCTGTGTGAGTACCTAGGGAGCCAAGGGAGGAGGGGAGGCATGTGAAGGAAGGTTATTACACTGCCTAAGATAACAGATTGAACCTTCTCTGGACGGGGGCTGGGACAGAGTGCCGACAGGGGAGGGGACGAATCTGTGCGCCGTATAAAGGCCAGCACCGACTTCCCGCTGTCATATAAACCTTCCTGTTGCTGAAGGTTGCAGTTACGCCCGTTCCTTTTTCTATTTTTTCTTGTTGACCCTCCCTTCATCTTGTTCGCCTCTATCGAAGCGAGCAGCTTGAGGTGTCGTCGTAAGTGCCCCATAAAAACTCCCCATCGCACGACAGACTCGGTTCCACTGCAACAACCCTACCTTAAATACGCAGTGCAGGTACGTCGACGACTTTGGACGGACGAACTCAATCGGCTGACCGACCAGTGTGTCTTGTTCTCCAGTAGCAGACATCCAACCACCATCCATCCGGTTACGGCATCATTCGATTAAACAGTGTACGAGAAGCGCGGAGATAATCAGAGAGACGAGAAGTTCAGAGTTGTCAAGAGGACTGCCTGGAGCTTGCCCACCTGTTTCAACAAAACCGGTAAGCAGGCCCTGTGGGCGAGTGATCACCGGCCCCTGCTCAGGGCCCGCTGGCCCCCGAACCTTGGCCCCCTTGGAGGCCCGCCCGGCCGCGGTCGAGACCAGCACCCTACATATTATACACCTGCATGGTAGAACCTACCTTGTCTGTCTGTCTGTCTGTCTGTGCCCCCACACAGCTTGACGGCGCGACCAAGTTCTGAGTGTCTGTGTGGACAATCGTCCTCGTCACTCGTCACTCGTTATTGTCCACCATACATACCATATGTCTGCGCCGCTCTCTTACAGACTGGCCCCCAAGAATTGTCAAAATTTACCAAGGTCTACACTACCACATTGCCGCTGCAACTCCGTCTCTTCAAAAATAGATCACATCACCGGCCTTGCGGCCACCTTGTCTAGCCCGTCCACCGTGTCCGCCCTAGCTAACTACTAGGATGCGCCTCCCGCAGCCACATGCCACTCTAGTCCAAGTCTCGACCGTCACCAACCAACTCTTCTGATACCTAAGCCGACGACCTTGTCTTTCCCTCTACCAACTACCGAATATTCCAAAAAATCTCCCACAGCTACGGTCCAGCAGCGGCGAGCTGGCTCCGTCGCGTCGTGACTGCTAGAGGACGGGATACCAGACACCCTACGAACGACAGCAACCCCATCGCATGCCACTCGGCTCCTCGCCCCGTCCATGATGGTCAGCCGCCCACTCCACCACCATCATGTCCCCCGAAACTCTATTGCCCAGCTTTGTCGCCGATGCATTATGGCCCGACCACAAGTCTCCCCTCCAGACTCATAGGCTGCACCCTACCTCATACCTCGACGGCCTGCGAGGCGTGGCCAGCCTGCTGGTCTTCTTCTGCCACTACACCGAGGAGAATCACCCTTACCTGGTACCTACATATGGCCTGAACAAGGACGGCGAGTCTTCATTTCTGCAGCTGCCGTTCGTGAGGATCCTGTACAGCGGTCGGCCCATGGTTCACATCTTCTTCGTCATATCCGGCTTCGTACTCTCGTACAAGCCCCTCAAGGCGATACGCACACGAGATCTGGAAAAGTGTTACACCGCGCTGTCCTCGTCCACCTTTAGGCGCCCATTCCGGCTCTTTGGGCCATGTCTGGTCTCCACGGCCATAATAGCAGTGCTGGTCCAGTGCGGTTTCATGTACAGGCCTCTGCCGAGCTCTTGGGCCCAGTTCCTGGCCTGGATCGACGCCCTGTTCCACAGCATCACCTGGCCGTGGGCCTGGGACTTTGACCTGCGGCCTGCCTTCGACATCCACCTATGGTCTATCCCGATCGAGTTCGCCCACTCAATGCTGCTGTTCCTGACCATCCTCATGGTCGCCCGGCTGCGGACGCGGGCGCGCTTTGCCATCGAGGTGCTCCTGATCGCCTACGCCATCACCTGCGGGAAATGGGCGGCATTCGAGTTCTGGGCCGGCATGATGCTGGCCGACATACACATCAAACGGACGGCACAGCTGAAGCGCTATGACTCCATCGACTCTATTTCGCCCTCTTCGCCAGGCACATTGCCCCCGGCCATCGAGAACCCGATCCTGCATTACTGCGTGCACGGCATCATCTTCCTGGCCTGCATATTCACCGGCGGCTGGCCCAACTTCGACGCCGACAGGACACCCGGTATCCGTTGGCTACTGGCGCACACGCCCTCGTCCTTCCCACCGGTGGACAACGTCACGCCGCAGAAATTCTGGTTCGCGGTGCAGGCTATCGCCATGGTCTGGACGTGCGGGGAGCTTCACCCCGTCAAGCAATTTCTCGAGGGCGAGTTCGCGCAGTACCTGGGGCACATCAGCTACGCAATATACATCGTACATGGGCCCGTGCTCGAATGCCTGCAGAGGCAGGTGGCGGGCCAGGTATACATGGCGCCTAAGGGGACGCCAAAGCTGCCAGGCTTCAGGCCCGAGATCCTCCCCAGCGGAGTAAAGGGGATGGTTGGGATCGACACGGCAATGCAGAGGACGGTCTGCTGGGCCATGGGGATGCTGCTCCTGGGGCCGATTGTAATCTGGGTGGCAGATTTATTTTGGAGATGGGTAGATATCCCCATGGTCAGGTTGGCCAGGACCATCGAGACAAAAGTGCTTGACAATGACGTTGACCTCGGCGCGAGATCGAACGGCAACGCTCACTAGGAGCGCGTGCAGTACGGCATTTGCAGGCATTGATTGTCATATTAATTAGCAACAAAAAAAGGAAGCATTTTTGCATCAAACTTATTGCTTAATGATTCACGCTACAGCTATAATTTCTATTACCACAAAACGCAAGTGAGCGAAGTCGCATGTGAAGCCGCCGGAAGTCGGCGCCCTGTGCAAACTGACTTGTAAGACGGACCAACAAAGCGCCATGCCCAGACATGGACTGACGCCGGGGTCGAGCGGCGATCGGACCGGCTCTCGCAGGCTGGACACGGCATTAGGTTAGGTTTAGAGCCGTAGACACGGGCGGGGAGGCAATTTAATTGCCACGTTCTCCCCCCCCAAAAAAAAAAAGCGCCGGACGGGTGGGGAGGTGAGGTACCAAAGCGAGGTGCGTCTGGGCTGCGGGCGACGGGGTTTGCTTGTTAGCGCTGACAGGGTATTGTCACGCCTAAGTACCTAGACTACATATGCAAGCATGCGCGCCTCTACCCAAGGAGGGGGTTGGATGGACACTCAGAGAGGGCGGCACGACATGTGACTTCGCGACCGCGGCACCTCACCGCCCGGGCCTGACTGACGTTGCTTGCTTGAGTGTATTCTGGATGAGTCACGCCTTGATGCTTCTCTGCGAACCCGCGTCTCCCGCGTCCCACCTCTTTCCAAAGCAACTTGCTACTGCATGGGTTTGTGCGTGCGTGTGTGCGCTCGTGTGTGTATATGAGATTTTTGTCCCGTGGCTGCGACCGCCGGAACGACAACACCCCTGAACGTGCGTGCCCTCGCCGTCGAGTCACCCGTCCCTCGGGCAGTTAGTTCATTGCGGCTTATTAATAATTGTTCGACTGGCAAGGCTGCTTGCTGTTTGGTCGTCAAGTCAAGCCTCGAACAAGAGTCCCTTGTCCCCTTTTTTTTTGCTGTCTTCCTCAGGCGTCAACTTTGTGTAACAAGTTTTCAACCTCATCAACTCACGGTTGATATCACCAACACCAACCGGTGCTGCTCAGCTTGTTTTGCTAGCCCTGAACCAGGGACGGGACAATTGGACGACGGGACGAAGGAGACATCTCACACCCCACTCACCTATATCTTATTTCAACACACACATAAACACACACACAAACACACACACCATGGACGCCAGCTGTCAGTGCGGTTCCGTCACCTTCAAGACGCCCCTCGACAAGCCGCTCGCCCTATACATATGCCACTGCACAGAGTGCCGCAGGCAGACCTCGTCGGCCTTTGGCACGTCGGCAATCTTCCCGCGCTTCGCACTGCCCGACGCCGAGCTGCTCAGCGTCTACAAGTGAGTCCCCCAAGCACGCCTCTGTGTGTTTGTTTTCTGGCGCCGGAGGGGTAGTGTCGTGATGTTATGTGAGAGGTGTAAGGGCAAATAAGAGGGTAGGCGTTGGCGTGAGACGTATAGAAAAAAGAAAAAAAAAACCGGAGACAAGGAGGGGTTGGAATTTATGAAGTGACTTGGGAGTAAAAGAGTGACGACTCGGCTGATACTTATATTCCCTTTCCCACAGACGGCCCACCCATTCCGGGCAGACCCTCTACTGGTGAGTTCCCCGGAGGACCTTGATGGCCAAGTCCACCCCCCCCTTCCCGCCGGTCCCCTCTCCCAGATTACTGATCACAAGAGCAACAGCTACTTCTGTAAGAACTGTGGCACGAGGCTCATCCACACCACACCCGTGAGCAAACCCC
Source organism: Diaporthe aspalathi (assembly GCA_001447215.1). Taxonomy (NCBI): domain Eukaryota; kingdom Fungi; phylum Ascomycota; class Sordariomycetes; order Diaporthales; family Diaporthaceae; genus Diaporthe; species Diaporthe aspalathi. The sequence continues at coordinate 77,128 of LJJS01001214.1, forward strand.
CTGTTCAATATCGAGGTCCTTTTTTACAGACATTGCCCTTGCTGCTGCCCACGCGTGTGCCTTGTCTGACCGAGGACTCTTTGGTCCTGCACCTTTTGTGGCATGGGCTATTCGTATCCTGTCTCCGGCCCGCTCTAACGTGCCCGCCCACTGCAGAACAAGAGAGTCGTCTCCGTAAAAGGAGGATGTCTTGAAGGATTGGACTGGGGGAAGGCGATCCACATCTGGACTAAGAGCGCCGTAAGCAATAAATTCCTTAAACCCGTCTCATTGTCACCTCAAAATACAGGACAAGGCATAACGAAGCACCAAATTCCAAACCTCGTCCGCCAGGAGGATCGCATCCGCCCCCCCAACGAACCAGGTTGACATACTGACAAATCTTTCTCGGGTTCTCAAAAAAAAGATGATACCCATCCCAGAGGACGCAGAGTCCTACGAGGAGTCCCAGACCACGGGCTACAGCGACTCGCAGGAGACGCTCGACCAGCCGGGGATGCTGGCCGGGTCGGGCGGCGTCCCGGGCGAGGACGTGCGCGAGGCCCTGATGCGGGAGAGGCAGGCCACCAAGAGCACGGAGCTCGAGGGGCTGCGCGCCGCCGAGGGGGTGGACGGTACCGTTGACGCGGACGCGGTGCGTGATATCGTGCACTGAGGTTCGCCGTCCCCGCGGGGGGGGGGAGGGTTGTGGGCGGAAGGGGTGGTGATGATACAGTGGGGGGCTGTCACTATTTACTTGATTCGATTTTGTCGCTATGAATTGCAAGGTCTATCTATGTAAGTAAGGTTTCAGGGCTTGAGGGTATTATCAGGCAACAAAAATTATCGGTGGGCATCGGTGATAAGAATAATAGAATGTTCACCATCCAACAGAAATAGCATGTGGAAGACCAGCGTGTGTCGTGCAGGGCTTACACATGTCCACTGCTCACGCAATCGGCAGCCAGTCCAGTGAACAACAACAGCCTCGCATTCCTTCCACGAACACACATGTATTTACTACCAGGCGAGAGAAAGAAGCGAAAGCTTGGTATTATCTCAGAAAAGACACAACCTTTACAACCCCCAGGGTCAACCGAGCTGAGCTGGGTATTACTAAAAAACGCATATGCTTCACCTCTCTCCACAAAAAAGTGTCTCCCTTTATCACATCCACAGAAGACTATATATACTATCCCACCGCCGTTGACTCGAGGATTCCCCCACTCCGCCAAGCCTTAATTTGGTTACGCGCCGGGCGCCATAGTCTGCTGCGCGAGGTTGCCAAGGCTAAGTGCCGATTTCAACGTCAACCCACTCACGTCAATTTCCGGCTCCGCGGCGTTGTTGACAGCCGGCGTCGGCTGGGCGGCCGCCGGGGGTGCGTTGACGGCGACTGGGGGCGTGGAGGCTGCTGGCGGTGCGCTTTGGCCAATGCCGCCGAGGTTTACTGACGACTCTAGAGCAGAGGCGGGCGGCGCTAGTCATCCAAAGTTAGCAACAGAGCATCTCGAAAGGGGGCC
>LJJS01001214.1:84662-125959 GCA_001447215.1 Diaporthe aspalathi
GCGGCCGCCACCGAGGCCAGGCGGTAGTTGGTCGCCGGGTCCGTGACGACGACGGTGGCGCGCCGGAGGGTCGTGGGGAGCTTGTTCGTGGGCGCGGGCGCGGGCGCGGGCGCCGGGGTGGGGGTGGAGGACGAAGAGGACTGGTGGGTGTGGTTGTTGCTGTGCTGGGGGAATGACGAGTGGGCGGGCCCGAGCTGTGGTATTGGGTTGTTGATCTGCGAGGGTATGGGTGCCGAGAAGGTGTGGTTTATCGCGACCACATTATAGCCCAGCGACGTGCTGAACTTGAGGGTGCGCTCGAGCTCCGGGTTCGGGGTCTGCGGCGTCCAGTGGATGTTGAGGTCGTAGAGCATCGTGACGGTCGGGTATGCAGAGCAGCCTCTGGAGTCATGTCAGGGCTGTCCAACAGCAATGCGAAGCCTGTGTTTGGGCTTGGACGGAGGTTGTAGTGATGAGATCTTGCAAGGCTGAGGGAGCGGGAGCTATCAAAAAAGTTCGAAGTGGGGGCCGATCTACAGCTGCAGGCTTGTGGGGTTTCCGCACAAGGCCCCCCTGCCCTTCCCACTACTGTAGTTCACGTCCCCCAAAAAGGTAGGGGGTAGACTGGTGCTGGTAGTGCTCATATCAATCGATGCTGTGGCACTCAGTTATGTGAGTGAACCATCTCCCAAAATATCTGGCTTCTCGCTGGATGAAAGACGCTGGCTACTGGAGTTTACCCTACGAGTACACGTGCTTGGTACAATGCCAAATCAAGTCCAACTCATTCCGAGCTACCTGGGTAATGTCAATACTCCTACGGCCTCTCCACTGAAAGTGACTTGATTCCCTTTATTCTCCGAGAGTGTCTGTCCCTTGGGAGCGCTTGGTTTTGAGGGGCGAGAAGCACCCAGTCAGCTCGCCTGGTCAACCGCAATTTTGGCGGGCTTGGGGGCCTCTTGGCGCCAGCGTCCAGTGGCCTGCAGGACGGCACAGCCTCAAACTCAGACGCGGCTAATGATATCACCTGAGTGATTTGACACCCGAGACGAACCCCAAAACCACCACCGGCCGACACACGAGGCCGCCGACTCCCTGACCTCTGCGTGAACCTCGCCCCACGATACCTCATCTGCGCTTGTCTTTTCTCGTCTCCATACACATTCCCAACACTCACCATCTGACGGATCCTTCAGCGAATCCCCCTTGCAGTGTCACGCTGTCACGATCACGACGTCAATCAAACTTCCCAGCAACTCTAATCAGCGAGACCCACACACGGCACCTAGCTGCCTTATAAGCTGCAACACGCCAACATCCAAGTGGCTTCTCAACCGCGACACCATTTCACGCTCAGCCCGCCATGTGTCTGATTTTCACCTGTGGAGAGCACACGTTTCGCAAAAATGTCGAGGGTTACGACGGCGTCGTCTGCCGCTGCCACCGTTGCGGCAACTACTCAGGCCAGGTGATCAAGTCGAACCCCTGGTTCACCTTCTGCTTCATCGTAAGTTCTCAGCAAGCAGCCACCCTCCCCCCNCCCGCCTCTCCCCCTATATTTCTTGACCGAGTGTCACTAACACGACAACCAGCCCGTGATTCCACTGAGCATCAAAGGCTACGAGGAGGTCGCCTGCCCCATCTGCAACACCCACCAGCCACTCCACCAGCGCCCTGACGTGCAGTCTATGAAGAAGGACGGCACGGGAGGGGGAGGGGGCGTGCCACTAGAGCACCAGCAACCGCCGCCGCCACAGCAAGGTGGGGCTGGGGGCTGGGGAGGACAACAGCCCCCGAGAAACGATGGGATGAGGTACGGATAGTCCCGTACCGGTTGACGTACGTGCGTACCGGCCATCGCTTGTCTGGCAGTCTCTGGTTGGCAAGGCGAAGGCAGGTCAACAACTTGTTGTCAACGGCTGAGTGGTGGTGACTTGATGCGAGGAGATTTTGATCAAGTCGCGGTTCGCGTTGGCGTGATTCCATGCTTTTACTGTGGGCTCAGGGGCTGCACACACGAGGTTCACAAAGCAGAATACCCTATACAAGTATTGTAATTGATTACTGATCATCGACTTTTATTTCACATGGGCTCTCCCAGCAGATAGAGATCCATGGCTGCTTAGCACGACTACATTAGAGATGTGTTCGTGGCATGCTGGAGTCTCTGAACAGTTGAAAAGACTTGACTTGCTGGTGGCAGGCGGTTGAAGACACTGTATTGAAGAGATGGTACACATGTAAGCAGCTGCAATCTTGAGAGAATATAATGACATGGGCATCAGTACCGAGGTTTTCAAGGAGTCTTCTCAAATACCCCATAATTTGTATTGAAAGCGTTTCACGGGTGAATTTGCATTTCCACGATACCTAAAATCTGCTCGAAATAAAGACCACAGCTGCATGAAGAATAAACCTACCTTTGCGGTTTCCGAATACTGTAATACAAACTCTGGATTATGACTATCTGTACAAAGTATTCATGCGCGCCCTCTGAGAGCTCAACCTGCATTTTGTTTCGAGGTGCTCATCCACATAGCTCATTGAACAGACTGATTCATTATATGCCATCGCTAGTGGCAGCACCTCAGCTTGCTTTTACCCTGATTCTTGTCTTCGTGACCAGGTGCTCGAGACAGGTTTGTCTCACTACGCCGCCATGCGAGCCTTGTACAAGCCTTGAAAATTTCCGCCAAACACAGACCGCAATACGGAGGCAGATCCTGCCTTGCCCCAACAAATTATGTGCTGCTCTGTAAATCACTCGATTTTCTGATCATGCTATAAGTGACTTACAATACTAAATGGATCTCCGTGGTCCACCAGATGCTCCATACTAAGTAGGTACATTAGACGCCTGACTAACAGGGTTAGGGGAGCCAGCTATGACGTTTAGGTTGGGCGAGCTCCGTAAAAGCTCCTTCCGCAGCCACTTTCGGCCCAGCCCATCCACGACTTGCAACCCTCGTCCACGGGGCTCGAATGGGGCCATACAGCACCAATCGACCACGATAGCAGGGAGACGCAACATATCGGACGAGCCAGCTCATCTCACAGTTGATCGATCGACCACCGCAGGCATAACGACATCCAGTCTCACCAGCCACAAATCCCTGCTACTCGAGCCAAGATCGACTCGACTTGTTGACCACTTGGTCGCTTCGCCATGGCACCATCCCAGCGTCCAATGGTCCCGCGGCAGGACACCGGGGTGATGCCACCTCGATCGGCCCTGGGCATGCAGAACATCTCCGTCGACCGCGTCCTTCGCAACTCCAGCGAGATCCCGTCCGGCCAGCCTCGCTTGCAACCTTCGCATGGCTCCTCCGCCCAGGCCCAGCCTGGTGCTATGGCCTCCGTCCGAGCTGCAGCCCGCGCGGCGGCCCGTAGGGCGGGTGTGCCCGCCAACGCAATCATCACACCTCCAATTTCCGGCGCTGTGCCTGGCCAACGGATAGCCGTCCCCCAGAACGTACCGCAGCGGACAACAAAGGTCAGCGAGAAGCTGGTCCTCATCCCCGACACGCCTGATGATGACTCCCCCGAGGACGACGACGTCGAAGAGGCTATGGCAAGGGAGGAGGAGAGGGCCAAGAGACAGGCCTTCATCCAGCAAGAGGAGGACCGGCCCCTTCGGGACGAGGAGTTGGATGTCCTCAGAAAACGGGGCGGTATCCGCGGGAAGAGCTATGCAGAACGGCTACCGAAACGACAGCGGGCAGAGAAGTTGTCGCGGCTGACCGCATACTGCACGGCACAGGCTTTCAAGATGAAGGCAACGGCCGAGTTCCTGCGGACCAAGCATGAAGCAAAAACCAAGCTCTATGATGATTGTCTGTACGTGGTCTATCACTTGCCTCTTATGAACGGCACGGACGGATACCGCGTCCGTAGCAGACCGATACTGAAGACGCCGGGGACCGGGAAGACGGTGTTGGACCTTGAAATCGAGAGGAGCGAGAGGAGAGACGAGCACTACGGCTGGGCAAATGATGAGTTCTCTGGGAGCCCGGGGGGGATATCATCGAGTCCGACTGATCTACACCCGATTACAAGCAACGGATCGGACGAAGGCGGGCGGGACATGGGACGGGGTGGCGACGACGACCGCGCGTCCCTCAGCCCTATCAATCGACTGGCCCCCGACGCCAAGAACTTTGCCGAGATGTTTGTCTTCTCGTATGGCGTTGTTGTTTTCTGGAACTTTTCAGAGCACCAGGAGAAGGATATCCTGGGCGACCTGACGTTCGCTGAGAGCGAGAAGGGCATCTCGCTCGCTACAAGGCCGTTCGAGCCAGGCGACTTCGAAACGGAGGAGTTCCACTTCGAGTACTCGGCCGATATCAAACACCCTCGCATCTTCAACGACATGATCACGTTACTTCCACGATCGGACCACATGGTGAAATTGACTATCAGTCACGCCGTGGCCCAGAGCACGAAGCTGTGCAGCTTTGAGGAGAGGATGTCCGAGACAATGAAGCACGCGGAGCATGTGCCGAAACGCCTTGCCATGACGGGCGAGCTGAGCATGGGCAGAACCGAGATTGTCAAGTTGCTCGGAAGGCTCTTCAAAAGCCGGGTCGACATTAACCTGTGTAAGTACAGCCCTTATAGCCCCTTCGCTTTGAGACAAGCATACCGGCAGATTGGTGGCGGGAAGAAGGGGCCAGACCATTGGCAACCTAGTTGTCCCACTACCTCTCCTGTCGTATATCGCCGGGCATCCACCACCTCGTTACGTTTTTGGTGGACATGTCACTCACAGTTCCAGCGTCAAACATCCTTCCGGTACCAAACTTCTTCTGGGAGTCGGAGCCGACCCTGCACCCCCTCTACATGGCCATTCGGGACTACCTCGAGATCGACCCGCGCATCACGGTCCTCAACGAGCGGTGCCGCGTGTTCCTCGACCTGGCCGAGATCCTGTCCGACACCGTGGCCGACGCCAAGATGAGCGCCATCACGTGGATTGTTATAGTGCTGATCGTCATCTCCATCTGCGTCACCGTGAGCGAGGTCGGGCTGCGGTTCGGCATCCTGCAGAAGAACAACGGCAACGGCGGTGGCGGAAACGATACCGCAGGCAGTAGCATTCTCAGCAACGGGGATGTCGACAGCACGGTGGCTGAGGTCTACAGGCCGGGCAGCATCCAGTGGAAGCTGGCCAAGGCCAATATCACCATTGACGAGTTCAGGGGCTGGATCTCCCACAACGAGCAGGAGAGGGGCGCGATGTGTGGGAGCGAGATCGTGGGGCAGACGTTTGCGGGGGTCTAGATGGTCGAAATGGTGGTCGAAATGGTCGAAATGGTCGAAATGGGTGCTTCTACCCCCTTTTATCATTGGGGTGTTGGGTGGTGGATGTCTAGGCGCAGTTATCTCGCGTGTGGGTGCATGGGAATGGGGGGAAGCGACAGTTTGACTGCATGTGACAGGCGTACATGATACCCATTCTAAAATAGCATAAGAGCATTGGCAAAAATGATTTCATTCTCTCGTTCGCTCTGCTTACTGTAGCTTCCCCGATCTCTTACGGAGCAGCCGGGGCTCGTCTTGTCCAGGACTCTTCCTGTCTCTCTTGCTCGCCACGACCACCGCTCTAGATCCCTAGACTTTTGCCTATGTCTACTGGCCCGGAACCCCTGCGATCAGGAGCGAGAGGCTTTGCACCATGCAGCTCAGATGACGTGAACTGCGAGAAACCTACGTGCGCTTTCCGGCACATATTTCCGTCCTCACCGGGATTGGCTTCAGCCCAGACCGTAGTGATGGGGTCTGGTCCGGGGGCAATGACTACTCGCATCCGCGGCGGTGCAGCGTTCCGCGGTGCTTGTCTGATCAGCGGTCTCCAAAGCGTCTCTTCTGGCCCAGCTTCTCAACCCGCTTGGACTCCAGCTCGATGCCAGGCGGCAGGTCCTTGTCCCCCCTGGCGGCGAACCACAGCATGCGCTCCGGATCCGCACCGGCCGTCCCCGCGGCGGCGGCGCTCGCCTGCTGTGCAGGGCCCGCGGCGCCCGGCTGGGCCGCCGGGACGTCCGTCATGGCCTGGTCGCCCTCGGCGTCCTCGTCCTCGTCGTCATCCTCGTCCTCGTCCTCGTACTCGTCCTCGAGGTTCTGCCTCAGCCCGGTGCGCACGTTCTCGATGCCCATGGCGCGCTCCTCGGCCGTGTAGGCGTCCTGGTAGTCGTCGCGGACGAACTCGGCCAGCCGCGTCTTGCACCAGGCGCGCGAGTCGAACCAGACGTCGCCGATGCCGTGCGGCTCCGGGTCCCCCTCCTCGCTGTCGTCCGAGCCGGCGCCGTCGTCGTCGTCGTCGTCGTCGTCGGCCGCGCCGAACCCCTGCATCTCCGCCTCGAGCCGCGCGCGCTTGTTGCGCTCCTTCCTCTCCCGCGCGTCGTCGGTCGGGTTGAAGCTCGTGCTGGGGTCGACGCCCGCGGCGAGCGCCGCCTCCCGCGCCGCCTCGACCAGCGTCTCGACGTCCGGCTCGAGCTTCTTGCGGAGGAGCTGCATCACGACGCCCTCCTGCGTGCGGCCCGGGTAGTTCGTGGAGGGGTACACGACCACGCGCTGGAAGGTGGAGGAGTGCTGCTGCATTATCTCGAGGAGGTGGGTCATGTTTTGCTTGAGGATCCGCGCGCTGTTCTGGAGGCTCTGGCTGTTGTTGACCGGAGCTTGTCAGTGGGTGATGCGCAACGCAATACGGGAGGAGGGGACCTGGAGGGCGTCGGCACTCACGGGTTAGGCAGCGGGTTGCTCCTGTAGATGTCGGCCTTGAAGCGCTCAAGCCCGTTGCACAGCTGGACCAGGCGGAGGCGGGTCATCTCGAGGGCGCGCACTTCGTCCGGGCTGAGGTTCAATGAGCCCTTTTGCGATTGAGCGCCGGGTTGATCCGACGAGAACATGGCTCCAGCCATTGCCCCGGCCAGAGGGCTCATTGAAGCCATCGTCGCGAGTCTTCCCACGACACTCCGCAAACGCACGGAAGCCTCCTGGTTGAACCTTGAGTTTGCAGCTAAGTCATGTGAGATCACAACTGATGCGAGTAGGTATCTCGAGTTCGTGCCTCAGTGCATGTTGTCGCCGGGAGATTGACGATTTGTGTCGCAGGCAGCGATGGGATGCTGCTTGAATGCGCCGTGAAGCTGAGCACACTGCGGACTTGGCGCGTAATGGAGCTTCGTGCCTGCCGGGCTGTGCTCCACTGCGGCTCATCGGTGATGTACAGTAGTCTACCTACCTAAGGTACTATGGTAGGTACCTAGGTAAGGTACATCAGCGGACAACATGCCCATGCCTGCGGCCAGCCAGATGCCACAAAGCTCACTCCCGTAACGCCTACTTATACAACACGTTGACCCATAGCCAACCGAGGAATCATGGGAAGTCTGGTGTATCAAGCATATGAAAATGGATGTTGCTCGAGAAGACCAACTGTTCCTATAAAACCGGGACCTGGGTAGATTGAGCAGAGTGATACTGCTGTGCGAGGGCGGTACCAAGGTACCTCGACAGCTACCCCAACCCTTTTTTTCGGAGACCCGCTTGCGCGGGCCATGTCTTCCCCGCAGTTTCATGGCGGCCATGCTTCTGATAAACATTGTCCCCCAGTAGTTTAGCACAACCCCAGTCCCAGTATAAATAAAGCCTCCCGATCGCGCCATTCGAGCTAGAAATGGCGTAACACAGTCCGCCTCGAACGGTTTGTCCTTTCCCGAACGCCCGCCCATACCCAAAAACGGAAGTGGAAATTGGGTTCGGTTCGGATTTTAGGCCAATGCAGCCCTACCGAAAGCCAGCGGACGGGGGATCGCCAGGCACAAACGCCCCGAGCACGTCTTAACCCGGGGTGGTTACGACATCTTTGCTTTCTCAACCACCAACCCTTGGCAATGGTGAGCAAACAGCCCTCGAGCACGTCACCCACGTTGTCTTCTTGACAACGTGGCGACTCAACAGCTCATCAGCGGGGCACAAGCTCCGGGAGCTTGCTTCGTATCTGCTGTAGACTGCAGGCAGTAGACAGGCGGTGGGCTTTATTAATCGCAGACGTGGTTTTTGGACTACCGACTACCTGAAGTACCTAACAGATGATGTTTGTTCCCCGCCTCAAGGTTTTAAATTTTTTTTTACATGATCAGGATTCCTTTCGCTGACTCCTCGGCTTCTGCCACCTATTGACGCCAGCTGGGTAGCAACAGTGCAGTTGATGAGATGATGCTGAAAAGTGAAAATGAAACAAAGCCAATAGAGCAAACTCCCCCATGAGAGATCCCAAGATCAATTTCGTACATGAGATTCGTAAAATCGTATGTCCCACAAAAGACTATGTTGGTCCCTTGGGACAATGGTCACCGTGCAACGGTAGACACTCCCTAGCAATGCAGACACAACGGAGATTAGGCGGCCCGAGAAGCCTACTCGCCCGCAGCCCCAGCCTGGTGGGACAGCAGCTTCTTGGTCGGGACGCCATATGGGTCAACAGGAGGGTAACGTGCCATCCTCTCCAGATCGTCGAGATCCATGTTAGAGCGGATATACCTATGGCGAATTGTTAGATGTGCCGCCTCTAGCAACCGTGAGAGGCTCTGTGACCCAAAGACTCACTTGTTCCGCCCGTCATCATCGGGGTTGTGGTCCCAGCTCGTGAGCTTGCCGATCTTGAGCGCCTTCCACACGAGCTTCCTCTGCCTCTGGCTCAGGAGGACCTCGTTGGTGATCTTCTCGAAGTCCCATTTCGTCTTGGCCTCGGCCCCAAAGGCCTCGAACACCTCCTTGACCTTGAGGTCCTCGGCGCTGAGGTTCGATCCCTTCTTGGCCAGGCTCCTGGCCAGGTCGTGCACCTCGTACGGGTCGTCCTTGAGGTTGAAGAGCTGCTCCCCGTCCGCCGGGCACGTTATGTACTTCCAGGGCCCGCGGCGGATCATCATGAGGGGGGAGACGGTCCCCTCGCCGGTGTACTCGGCAAAGACCGTGTCGTGGCCCTCTTTGCCGAGCAGGTGGGGCATCATGGAAATGCCATCCATGGGGAAGCCCGGCTCCGGCTTGGTGCCCACCAGGTCGCACATGGTAGGCAGGATGTCCAGGGTGGAGACGTTCTGGGAGACACGGTGGGGGGTGAACCACTTCGGGTACGAGACCAGCATGGGGACCCGCACGGAGCCCTCGAAGTAGCTCATCTTGTACCTGTAATGATTTTTGGTCAGCCTACGTCTTCACACGGATCGCAAGAGCCGCACGGCGGAAAACTTACCACAGACCGCGCTCGCCGAGCATGTCGCCGTGGTCTCCAGAAAAGACGATGATGGTGTCGTCAGCCAGATCGCAGTCCTCAAGGATCTGCAAGAGCTTGCCGATGCAGTCATCGACGTAGCTGCACGAGCCGTAGTACGCCCTCTTGGCCTTCTTGATCTGCTCGTCCGTAAAGTTCTCATCCCACAGGTCGCACACCCTCAGCAGCCTCTGGCTGTGGGGGTCCAGCTCCTCCTTGGGGATCCTGACCTTTGGCAGGTCGATGTCGACTCCCTCGTACCGCTCCCAGTACTTCTTCTCAATGGTGTAGGGGTCATGAGGGTGGGTGAGAGAAACCTACACAAGTGAGGAAACACTGTTAGCTGGGAAGACGCTGGGCAGGACTGGTTGGAATCTACGGCATGTCACGTATCCCGGATGCTCGACCATCCCAATGTTATTCCATTTCCTTATCAAACGTACCGTCAAGCAGAAAGGCCGGCCGTCGTTTTTCCGAACGTGGTCGTAGAGGAACTGTTCGGACTTGTGCATGACCTCCTCGTCATAGTCAAGCTGGTTGCTGCGGACGCACACTCCGGCCTGCTTGATGGAGCTGGCATTGTGGTACCACTCGAGCCTGGTCTCCGGGTTGTCCCAGTCCACGGACCAGCCAAAGTCGCCCGGGTAGATGTCGCTGGTGAGGCGGGTCTCGTAGCCGTGCAGCTGGTCGCCGACGAAGTGCATCTTCCCGGCCAGCACGGTGTGGTAGCCCCGCAGGCGCAGGTAGTGGGCATACGTGAGGACGTCGCTGCCGATCTGCGACGCGTTGTCGTAGGCGCCAATCTTCATGGGAAGCTGGCCCGAGATCATGCTCATGCGCGACGGCGCGCAGAGGGGCGAGGGGCAGTAGGCCGAGTCGAACTGGACGGATCTTGCCGCGAGGGCGTCAAGGTTGGGCGTCTTGATCTGGGAGTCCGGGTTATACATCTTCAGCTGGGGCGCCGACATCTGGTCGGCCATGATGTATAGGATGTTGGGCTGCTTCTTGCCGTGGCCCAGGCCGGCGTTAGTACCATTGCCCTGCCCATTGAGAGGAGTCTGTTCCTTCGCCATGTTTGGTGACGAAGGGAGAGAGTTTAAGTCGGGTGCCATTTTATCTGCGTGTAGGTATAGACAACTCTGTAAACCCAGACAGTTATTCGTAGCCCCAGATGCCTCGGTAAAGAAAAGGACAAGTAAACAATGCAGCAGGAAACTTGAGGCAGTGGCTGGCGGTTGTGTGAGTGAAGTCGGCGCCGGCGGGTATGAAGACTAATATCAAAAGAGGTGAACCAGGCTTAGATCAGACAGGAAGCGGTAAAGAGAAAAGCCAAAAACAGCCCGTCCGTCGCGCCCGATTATGAATCCTTCCAATCCCGTCTCCTTGCCCCCGAGCAATGACCAGAGAATGACCGAGGTCGGGCGAGAAAAGAGCCTTGGTGCGTATTATGCGTCTGAGCCCAAGCAGCTGTGACGGTCGACGGCCGACGGTATGTAAGATGATGTTCCGACTGTGCAGTACAGCGTCCTTCCTGATGGGTACGGAGAGATACAGAGATACGGGTGGGGACAGAGGGCAGGGTGAAGTGACGGGAAGTTCTCCTTCTCGAACAAGGCAAGCCGTATAAAGTACGCCAGACAGTAGGCCGTTCCAAAGGTTGATCACTAGAGCACGCAATCGCCCTCCTGAATGGAATCACCGCTGTCAAACGGCAGAGAGTGGGTATGAGTGTCTGGAGGCTCAGTATTGCGCCATCGACCGAGTCACGGACCGGGCGGGCCAACCTTTATATGCCTGGAGCGTGGTCTGGACTAACATGGCTAGCCCGGGCCAGGAACAGTCTGCTGCTGATGCGGTGAGACAGGACAGGGTGACGAGAAACAGTGATTGGGTTGATTAGATGTCAATTAAAATCCTTGGAACCAACGGCCCTCGTGCGCAGTCTCCAGCAATCATCCTGAGCGGAACGAGAGCGATAAGCCAGGGGAAAGGGGGCAAGGGAGAGGGAAGAGGGGAGAGGACACATGAGCAAAGAACATTGAAGGAGAGGCAGAGATCCCCACTTCAGCCTGCCAGCCTGCCCGGCTGTCCGGCTTCCAGAACAAAAGGGGAGGAGCCTGCCTCGCCCGCCTCGCCCTCTTGTTGTTTCCGCCTCGTGCTGTTGGGGTATTTGTCGGGGTCTAGGCTGGCCAGTAACAGGGGAGAATTGGGGAAGCTGGCTTGGAAAAGACCCTCCCTTGCTACCCCAGACAGACCTCGTAATGGACATATATCCCCGGCCTTGGCTCCTCCATGCCGTGCCACCACAGAGCATCTCGAGTCTCCGACGGTACTGCGTAAGCCTTGGGGACTGAGAAACCCATTACGTGGACAACCCCAGCGTGGGTCATGCGTCCCCACCCTGTCAGGAAGTGGACTTGCGAAACGGCAGTCGGAAGTTGTCTCCATCGGCTCTGGCCTTGGATGTAACGAGCGGGGCGGTGAGTGTGACCAACAAGGGGCCGATGTGATATTGTCAAAAGCCCTTGTTGTCAAAAGTGTCTGCACGCTGGCACGCCACCAGGTGGTGCCACGGATGCTACTACTACGCAGGTGAGCCCAAAGGGACATGAGAGCAAGATCTGCAAGCACAGCCCAATACACACCGACGGCGAGCCGCTTGATCATGGGCACGGCGGAGCCGGGGAGAGGGGGGCTGGGAGGCGTAAAATTGCACATGCGAGGCCAGAAGTTCGGGCGGGTGTCCCCGGCCGATCAGATAGCCTCGTCACTCATCGGCGACCCCCAGTCCGATTGGGCCGGGATTCGTCGTCAACAGCCGCCTGGCCCAGATTGTGCTACGCGTTTCTGACTAACGAGGACTTTGCTCACGAGGCCTGGTATCACGTCGACGACTTGGCCAGGGATTTGACCAGCATCCTCCACCACTGATCCCACCGATCGTTATCTCTCGGCCTGATGTTGCTGCTGTCTGCCGTGGATCTCTCGTCTGTAGGGGATGGATAGGGGGCAGACGTGCAGTGCAGGATGATCATCCGTCTGCGGCAATGCAGTCGGTCACGGGGGACCAGAGCCGATGCCACAAGCCCTTCCATGCAAAGAGAATAATAGACCAATAGACTAGGCCCGCCGTCTATACCGGCCAGTCAACACCGCATCCTTGATCTCCTTCTGTTGGCGGCCATGGTAGTGTAGTACCAGAGGTTGAGCCACAAGGAAAGAACCCCTCCCCAACTTAGAGTTTCTGCGGCACATGATGTCCCACGACGTGCGAGGAACCATCCTTCTTGACTAATAGGGTCTCTTGCAGTAGTTTTCTCAACGATAAGTCATCCCGTCGGCCGGCTATCTTGTCGGGTGTTCCCCGACAGGAGGCTGTCACATGGGACGCTATACCGTACGAGGTCAGCCATTCCATAGGAGATATACCCCATCAGCAATTCTAGGGTGTTGTTGTTCTACAATATGACAATCCGTTCTGGACGACCCGTCAAAACAAGGCCTGTCCAGAAGCCCGTCATCACAATTCCAGCTGCTGTGGTTTCGTCCATGCACCACATCGCCGGCAGCAGCAAAAGCTTCATCTGCGGTCCAGTGCGCTACTGCGACGGCGCCTGGAGGCCCCCCCCACAACCTCGCATCCACGTCGCTCGGTATCTCTTGAGAGGACGAGGGAGGCGGCTCGGCCGGATAAGGACTCGAGTCTGGTGATTTGTTTGCATGAGTTTGAACAACTCATCCCCCTCCCGCCCTCTATATCGGGCATCTTGAAGCGGCTATCCCGCCGACAGCCGCCCTCTAGCCCACCAGCTGGGCGAGACGTGCGCACTTGTTATCGTGCCCAGGCCAATCGAGAAAAAAAAAAGACACACCGTCCAATCTCGATCCTCGGGCGCCCTCAAGTGTTTTGCAGTCTGCAGCAATCCGCAGGAGCTTCCCCCCTCCCCTGGGCTCGGTGGTTCTCCTCCTCGTTTTTCATTGTGCTCCGGGGCTGGCCGAGTCAGTTCGCAGAACGTGGGCCTGACCACGTCCCCCCCCCCCAACGGAGGAACACCGCCGACGGACAGCGTCCTGGATGACGGGGCTGACGGCTGTCGCGGGCTTCCCCAAAGCGGACATGGGCTAGAACTCAAGGTCTGACATTTGCGTAGATCTAAACTACCATTAAGTCTTGGCTGGCAGCCATTAGATATGTGCCCCTCCCGCCCGTCTGCACCTGCCCCGTGCAACTCAAGGTGACCCAGCACAAATGTCTGACCCCGTGAAAAAAGCCGCCACGGCATACACCAGACGCAACCCTCGCGGGGCCTCTCACCCTCTCCTGCGCGTCGTCGGCGCTTTCTTCGGAGCAGCCGTGGCGCTGGAGGAGCCCGTAGCGCTGGTGGTGGCGGACGGGGACGCGCCGATGGGTTGGGGGACCTTCTCTTTCCGCTTCCCCAGCGCCTTGGCGGACGGCTGGTTCCAGTAGTACAGCATCTGGAGGGCGAGCACGAGGTTGAGTGCGAAGCCCGCGACGAAGCTGTACAGGATCACCTTGTCGTCCACCTCCTGCAGTGTTGTGAAGACGCGCGCCAGGGAGCCGAGCAAGTAGTTGAAGACCTGTCCGAGAGCAAGGTTAGCCTCCTGCGCAAGAGAGTAGTGCTTCCCGGACCTTCCCGGGACCCGGAGACACTTACAGTGAAGGCGCTCAGCTGGCCCGTACCACCCTCCTGCCAGATGGCCAGGATCTGAGGCACCTTGCTCGCGACGCCCAGGGTGCCCGCGCCGGCCTGGAGGAGGCCCATGGTCTTGGCGTCGACCAGGCCCTCGGTGAAGAACGCGGCCAGGGCGCCGGTGAGGGCGGCGACGAAGAGGACGGCGGCGCCGGCCCTGCCGCTGTAGTTGAGGACGAGGACGGTAATGACGACGTTCTGGCCGAGGATGAGGGCGGTCTCGCCGTACGTGGAGAAGGGGAAGGCGTTGCGGACGTTGTAGGCGAGCGAGATGAGGTAGCTGGAGGTCTCGAGGAGGTACGAGAGGAAGCTGACGCCGTCGGCGGAGCGCGACCGCGCCAGGTTGACGATCTGCGGCACCTTGACCACCGACGAGGCCGCCACGATGCCCACGCCCAGCGCCTTGGACACGGCCAGCTTCAGGCACCCCTCGTCGGCGACGTTGACGTCCAGCACCAGCGAGGAGTAGCACTTGTCGCCGATCAGCGACACGCCCAGGTCCCGGATCGGGCCGGGGAGCTTGTGCGTGATGGGCTGCAGGACGGGCTGCAGGGCGTCGCGGACGGATTCCATCTCCGCTGGGGTTGCGCGCGCCCCAGTCCGGGGTAGCTTGCTCGGAAGGGAGGAAGGAGGAGGAGGGACGGATTAAAGCAGACGAGCTCGGGCGCACGTCTTGCTCGGACGGAGGAGCCTGGGGTGACCGGTTCGGCGGTTGGTGTGATGGTGTGTGTGTGTGTGTGTGTGTGTGTGTGATGTGGGTGAACGGGAGACCACTTGACAGAAAACCTCCCGCAAGGCTGACCTTCGGGTGAGTTGTAGCTCCCGAAGGCTGTGGGGCCGCTGACCCAACACTAATATCTGATTGGCTTGACTACCCCCCCCCTTTGTGTCTGCTCCCAAGGTCCCTGGATCCGGCTTCCATTGACCTGGGGTAGCTGTCTGGTCTGTCAGCATCCCACGCTGTAAAGTTCAAGCCGTCACTGGATCCTGTTTGTGCAAAGTTACTTCATCAGTCAATAGCCGATTCAATTGATGAGCTCTGATGTCCTATCAAGTACAAATACTCTCGTGTTTCCTGACTCTCAATTCCTGAGTTAAAGCACAGCACCACCTGTTCGCAGCAGGCCCTGAACGCAAACCCCCGGCTGAGCCTGAGAAGTTCAACTGACATGGAGATTGCTCGCAAAGCCGAGCCCGATCCTCACGAGTGGGTCCAGCCTGGTATCCCGGTGGCTTTGTGCTGAGATCAGGACCCGGAGTAGCCCAAATCAACGCAGTAATTGCCCCAAAGTGAGAGGTGCCGCTCCGCCTGGGTTTTGGAGACCACGAAGCCAAACCAGCCCGCCGCAGTCGATAGATGCTGCGCGTTTCTGAACGTAAGACCATACCGTGGAAGACGATACCGCACAATACCCGCGAAAGCTTCACGATGTCACCCTGCAAACCCCTCAAATCGCGACTTTTGTACCTCTCTCCAAACCCTGGTAGGCTTTGTCCATACGCTTCCAGAGACCTGGCAGCCACTAGTTCGCCTTGGCCCGACCACGCCTGGCAGGGCGGCCGGGACGTCCAGGACGACCCGCTGCGGCTTTTCCTGCAGCTTTCTTGGCCGGGGCTTTCTTGGCAGCCTTCGCCGGAGCCTTCGCCGCTGCCTTCTTGACGGGGGCGGGCGTCTTGGCAGGGCCTCTTCCCTTCTTCGCGGCGGCCTCGAATTCCTTCATAAGGTCCTTGGCGTGAGCCAGGTTCTTCTTTGGCTCCCAGGTGTTGTCCTCCTCGCCGTAGCCCTTCCACTTGACAAGGAAGAGGACCTGTTTGGTCTTGTCGTCCACGCCGGATTCCAGGATCTCCTCAACCTCGTACTCCTCACCGGCCGGCTCGTCCTCCTTCTCGGCCTTGGCCTTCGGGCCCCGTTTAGCACCACTGGCCTTTGGTGCCTGAGCCCCACCAGAGACTGTCAGTACGAGGATCTCACGCAAAACACACAAACGGTAGAGAAGATTGCAGATGTAGACGTACCTGCTTGACTGTACCAGGTGCAGAACGGGCTCGCTTCTTGCTGGCCTCCTTGATACCGTCCCTCGCAGCCGCGGCAGTAGCGCGGCCACCACCGGAGCGCTTGGAAGCAGGCTCCTCGGCATCCTCCTCGGCCTTGCGCTTGCGCCCAGGAGTCGCCTTCGCAGTCTTGGCAGGGCCCGCAACGCGCGAGGTACCCTTGGGCCGGCCTCCCTTCTTGGTGCTGGCTGGGGCCGGCGCGTCCACCGGAGCCTCGGGGGCGGGGCTTTCGGTGGCGCGACCGTTCTCCAGGTCCGCATCGGTGCCTGCGGCATCGCTCTCGTCGTCACCCTCGTCGTCCTCGTTCTCGATGCGAACGACGGTCTGCACGACCTCCTGCTTCATGATGTCGGGTATGACGGGGCCAGAATCGAGAGGCTCCTCGTCGTCCTCGAAGGTGTCAAAGTTATCAAGGAAAAGATCTGAGCCGATGTTTGGGATCGGACCGCCGTCGATGGGGTCATCCCTGTGAAGCTACACATCAGCTGACACTTGCCATGGCACCCCGCGCCCAGCAGTTGCGACACGGGTTCGAAAGTAGCAGCGGAGAAGAGCATGATGATGATGATGATGATGGAAGAAACGGGTCAGAGGGGATCTTACATGTCTTCGAGGAAGGGAGGCATGTTGTCCTGCTGCAGCGGCCTCGACGGTCCGCCGTTGAAGATAGTTCGGGTGATAAGTGACGCGAACTTGCGCGGGCTCAGATATTCGGCCGTTTTGGATTGCGCGTCTGGGTTGAGGGCCCAAGACGCTGCTCAAAAAGGTCGTGAAAGCTGTGTGATTTGTTCAGAGATGATGTTCTGGATGATGCGACTGGGGAGATGGGGGATTGAGATGTCGCGCAACGACATTAAATCGACGGGGGGAGACGAGCGCGTCACGGTGGCAGAGCAGCGGCGTGGTGAGGATGCGCGCAGGTCAGGTGCTGCATTGACAGACTTACAGGAAATTGGATAAAAATCCCCCTGGACTGGAGATGGAATTTCGCGCGAAGCCAGGTGACTCTCTGCT
The DNA here is from genome assembly GCA_001447215.1 of Diaporthe aspalathi. NCBI lineage: Eukaryota > Fungi > Ascomycota > Sordariomycetes > Diaporthales > Diaporthaceae > Diaporthe > Diaporthe aspalathi. Next base: position 101,691 of record LJJS01001214.1, read on the forward strand.
TGTCTCGAGACTCAATTGGTGACAGAAGGTTGATTTAAAGGGTAGAAGTTGGAGTCGCGTACGAGAAGCAGCGAAGCAGAGGTAAACACTGTCCCAGGCTGTGTGAGCTGTTAGTGCAGTCGGGGCCTAAATTTAAACCTCAAGCGTACACTGCCTTGGCGTTGGTTAATAGTCCATGGGAGCTCACCTTGATCGCGACAGCCGTAGCGCACTCGAACGGACTACTCCTGATGAGTACTTCGTCTCCGATCTCATGCGACCGAATTCACATCAATATTGACTCCGTAGAGGCCCAAGACCATGGCTAATTGCTCTCGACAAGCTGAGGGTGTCATAGGGGAGAGTGAGCCTAAAGTACTGTACTGTCTTCACAGCCAACGTATCCACTGGTCAATTGGCAAAGGCCAATGCATCTCGTGGTTCTATTGCTGCCATTGCACAGTCTCACCTTGGCAATTCAACAGCCATTATCATTCCTCATGCTTAACCAAGCAATGTCACCAAATGGCGTCTATGTCGCTGTTTGGGGCAAACTTCTCTACTGGTACTGACATGGGTATTATCACTCTCCCACCGGGCTACTATGCATCCAAAAATCGAGGCAGCTTCGCTATACCAGAATCACGCCTTTAGTAGGCATGAGTCCCCTTGCAGCTGCGACCTACAATGCAAATCTACACTCGCGCTCAAGTATAGATACCCTTCATATGCCGGTAGAACAGATGCGGTCGGCCCATCGGTGCCGTTGAGGAGACACTTCTCGCCCTATCAGCCAGGCCCTCCTGTGTACCGTGAAATGGCAGCGTCTTTGCTGCGGTGCCTGAACGGTTTAGTCCAATTCTTCCACCCTCTCATCGTCCTTGATATCCTGAATCCGACCCTCACGAAAAGCCTGCTCGACAGGATTCTGCACATCCACGATGCCAGTCTTCTTGAGTCTGTGTAAGGGGGTTAGCGGCAACGTACAAACGAGCAGAGTGGGGACCAAGAGATCTCGGCGGCTCACCTTTCGAACAAAACGAACAGTCTCTCCGCCTCCCTCTCCTTCTCCTCCTCGGTCATCTCTGGGAGGTCTGGACCACTTTCCTGATCCAGGAACTGTCCCGTGATTGGGTTCACCGGTCTCCCACTAGGGCCTGCGCCATCTGCCCCAACAGCGTTCTGCGGCACTGGGATGTTGTTTTGGAACAAGAAGCCAGACGCAAAGCCGTAGCCCACATTCTCGACAAACCTGGAAGCGTCCTCGTCGGATAGCTCGAATAGCAAATGCGAGACGGCGTCTCGCAGCTGTGGCGCCAGCGGGTTGCTCGTGTTGCGCAGCAGCTTCGCAGGAAGCGACTCGCCGCGTCCGAGGACCTCCTCTCGGTCGTCCTTGGCCGGGAGGATTTTGGTTCGGATGATCTTCTGCACGTCTTCTGGCGCGCTTTCGTGTATGCTTCTCAGAACGCTGACCAGGGGTGTGACGGTCTGCTCGAGGTCGGCGTCTTTGTATGCATGCATCGAGAGATCGAGCAGATGTATCAACCTCTCCACGCTTGATGTTCGTTGGTCGCCTTCCGGGTAGAGAGCCGCCTGGGCTTCGCTGCTTTCCAATTTCAGGTTGATCAGAGCGTTCACAAGAGCACTGGTTACTCCGTCGAGGGGCCGTGAAGGCGTGATATCCCGTTTCGTAAGCAATGTGAGGATATGAGGCACGGCCGGCGTAAAAGACTCAACCCTGGCGTTGCAGAAATGCGAAACATTGAACATCAACTTCAGCGTGTCTGCAAGTGCCATATCCTGCATCGGATCTGCTTGTGCCTTTCCAGGATTCGAAGCGAGTTTTGCATGGCGCGCCAGTTTCGCAATGATGGTGTCTGCGAGCCCGTGTTCATCGATCAGCTTCACCAGGTCGACCTTCGTGCCGTAGGTAGTGAGAAAGATGGCCCTCGAGCAGAGGAACTCATCGTCCCAGTTGTCTCGCTTCAGTTGCGCGCACGCTTTCGTCTCACAGCCCAGGTCGACAAACACTTGCCGTGCCTCGGGCTTGATCAGCATGGCGTTGGCGAGACATCTCAGAGCGTTATGCGAGGTCGTCGTGGCAGATGCATCAAACGCGTGCCGCGTGAGCGTTGTTATCCCTTCCCTGGTAAATATGGGGTCTGCGTTGCTTGGATCCCTGCCATGAACCTTGACTTCCTCCAGGGCGGCGTCACGCTCTACATCATATTAGGAGCTGCAGGTTCTGGACAGAGACAAGCATATATGAGTTAACTCACGCTCAGTTGTGAGGTCGTGCTTTTCGAGGTCGGTGGCCAGCTTTTCCATCAGTTTGCTGACCGCCTCAAGCTTGGCTGTGTGCATGTTAGCGGGCGTGAGCTTGTGCCCTGGGCGGTGTCACTGAAGATCCGGGAACTTGCCTGCACCTGTGAGACCTCCGGCCCATGGCTGCCCTGCAGAGGACGCCATAGCTTCCAGGCTGTCCGAGGCCCTTTTCCCGCGCAACAAGCCAGTTTCGGTTTCTTCGTCTCTCTGCAGTTAGGAGCAGTTCGGCTACCTCGGGTCGGTCTGCAGCTTTGCGCCGTTCAGGACGGTGCTCAAGGGGCTTGGTTGCGCGGGCCTTGCGATGCCGTGTCCTTGCCTTCTTATAGCCGTAGCCCCGTAATGACGCGACAAGTAAGAAGAACAAAACCCCACGGGCGGAATGCTTCAGGTGAAGATTAAAGGATGAATCCTTGGTTTGGGGGGGATAAGGTGTCCAGATATCAAGGTTGGCGGCACCGAGACCCTCTTTTTCGGTCGCATAGAGTCAACTGACACAGCAATTCATCAGCAGGCACATGGGCCAGAATGCACGACGGGATGGCGACAAGGTAGCAAGCCCCCAATCAAGGAACAGGCGGCAGGAGCATGAGCCAACCGGGATGGATGCGGAAGTTTGGAGTTTGGTGAGCGAGCTGAGATCGCAGCCCAGGGCTTCCCGCCGCAGACGCAGAGAAATGAAGATGTGATACCGGAGCTTGGTGGATGAGATCACCTGGCAAGTCCAGCCCGGGCCAAGGCCAGAGGCTGAGCCCGTCAGTGGGCCGGCCCAGGTGGGTTACAGGCGCCGCTGCACGTCGGATGTTCGATGCCCAGCTGTGGGGAGCCTGCAATGCAACCCAGGGAGCGGTAGCTGCGAGGGTCCCCTGGAGGGCCCGAAAGGGTGGGGGTGATCTATCTCCCCGAGCAGAGCACACCACAAGCAGGCGGCCGCGCAACGGGCCTCATTTGCCATTACTACGGCAAGCAACATGCAGGCAGGCTAATATCAATAACAAGCTCACGGCTCCTTTTCCTCCCAATGAAACCTCGGGACAACCTTCTAATTGGTTTATTGAAGCTTCTTCCCACCGCTTGCAAGGGCTGCACGTGCAGTAGGCGTCGTCATTACGTCTTCTCGTCACCCATACTTGCGTCACCAGTCTGGCACACAGGAACGCACCCATTGGACTTTGATTTTCCAAGTCTGGTGGTGTTCTTTTATTATACAGCTCTTTTTGGTTTTGAATACTCTGTTGTACAGACCAGCTGGTCATCGTGTGGTGACCGCTCTCAGTGGAGACTAACATGGGCATCCTGAGCCGCAGGTATGCCCTCGGTATCAGAAGGGCCTCCGGGGGCGGGTATGACTCCTCACCCCAGCTGCCAAACGCCTTGTATAGATCAAACCCCCCTTTTCAACGCCTAGCAATGCCATAATCACCAAGTGGAGATGTTCGAGTCGGGACGCTGCTTACTCAACATCAACCTCGTTTTGCCTTTCCCACGACCGCTCATTGACGTCCCTGAAGACCTTCTTCCCCATCTCGAAGCTGCTGATCATGATTGCACACGCCGGCGCTACTTTCGCCACCCGCGGCAGCCATCCTCTGAACAGACCGGCCGGCCCTTCGGTCCGTACAATGTGTTGCAGCAGGCGGAACATTGTCTGCTCCTCGGGTGCCGCGCCGCCCCTCACAGCTCCGCCCGCCACGCTCCTCCCGCTCTCGTGGTATACTTGGGTGCGCGTCTTGCCCACATCGAAAGGCATGGTCGCGATGCAAGCAAACGCCCCCGACAGCGAGCCTGCGAGGAAGCTGTCCACAAATGTCTCGCGGTGGTTCTCGTGGCTCTGCGACATCCGCCGCGCCCTGGAGCCGACAGCCACGGCCCGCCCTTTGCTGCGCTCCCTGGCGTCTATCAGCTTCCCCCGGATCGTCTCGTAGCCCCACCAGTACATCCCGGAGAAGGGCACGTCCCTCCACAGCGTCAGGCTCAGTCCTCTCCATAATGAACGGTAGCCATGTGTCTTGAGCTGTGCCCGCATGCTGTTGAGAGTGTCCTTGACGTGGCTCGTGGCCGTGTCTCCGTGGGATGCTTGTAGTCTCGTCCGGAAAAGTTCGATCGGGCCGATGGCCGTCGCGGCGACGACACGCGCGAGGACACCAGCCACCAGGGGCGCGTAGTTGGGGTTCATGCGGGCGACAGGGCTTCTTGGGTCGTATCTTAACCATTCGTATCCTGGGAAGTAGATCATGTTGGCGGGTATAGCCATGAGCAGCGTGGGCGACAAGCCCCTCCACAGGGTGAAGAAGCCCTCGTTCCTGGCAATTTTGCGCATGCCATCGAATGTGGATGTGAAAGTCTTCTTTTGTGTCTCCTGCACGGCGCAGTCGGCCCTCACTGGCCCGTCGATATGGGGGCCGACGACGCATACTTCGGCATTGTTGTTCATAAAGAAGACCTCCCTGCAGCAGGAGGTGACGCCGAGGTTCGCGGGCTGCCGGAACATCTCGCGGGACTTGAGGGCGAAGTGCTGAGGTTCGGCAGTCAGCTTCGGGGGGTGCTGCTGTTGGCTCAGGCTCTGGGATTGCCAGCGCACTCGGACGACGTCGAGCGGTGTCACTATCCTGCAATTAGCCTCGTGCACGCTGCACACGGGCGGCATAGGAGCCAGCACATACTTGTCAGGCCAGTCAACAGACTACCTGTCGTTGCAGACAGCATCTTCTGGAACGGGGTGATGTCGGGGAGTGCGCCGCTGCTTCCGTCCACCCCAACCTGCTCGGGAGCCAGCACACTGCGCAGGTCTGGTTCTTCTGTGTGATCGAACCGGTCGTGATCTTGCCCGGGCGGGCTACCCTGCAGGACTGTGGCCATCGACGCGCAACTCGACGCACACGTCGTGAAGCGTATGAGGCCGGCCGGTAGGCTCTGTTATTCTGGTCCGGTCACGCAGGATGCGCGAGTCTGGAAAAAGGAATGGGGCCTTTAAGGGCCCGGCGACATGTGTGTGCGACACTGCGTTGGCGTGGGGGTGATGTGTGAAGAGGCGCTCTATGGATAATAAGCTCCAGGAATTTTGGGAGGGGCGATGCCTTTGGGTTTTGCGATATGCTTTTTTTCTCAAATGCCTGGTCGGCAGGTCGGCTTGTCGGCTGGTCTCCAACAGAGTCACAATACTTTGCGGCGATTCCCTCTCGGCTGACAGGGGTCGCGATTGCATTCCGTTGACGTCAGTGGCCAATGGTAGCTGATTGGGTGGAGTCAAAGCTACCAGACGCTTCTGAGCTTGTCGGCGACATCGGGCAGTCAAACTGGTACGTCTAATAAATGATCTGTGATAGCTGGGCAGATATCGCCCGGCCTGGATCGCATTCCACATCACCATCGGTTGCCCGTCTTTTCTCGGGTACAGCAGCATACCTGGTTCACGTGAGAGGCACGACGTGCGTGCGAGGTCACTATGCCGAGACTTGCAGATCCTGAATGCAGACAGGTACCGTACCGGGGACACCTGCATTGTAGATATACACCGGCTCTGGCACTACTCAACAGCCACAGGAACTTCCCGATTGAAACCCATCCACAAAATTGCCTGTACGAAAATCTATATATATCCCTACTGTGGCCAATCTAATTGGGACAGACAACTCAACATAAAATGGCCCAAGTCTGAAAGTGATATCGACGGAGCAGTAACATCACCTACCTCCATTGTAATCATGCCTCACAATGTATCAGGAGTAGACAGCCAAGACAGCCTCTGTGATCCCTGCAGACTGTAGTGTAATATGTACCTAATATGCACTCCGTATCAAGGTAGGTCCCGCTCACCTCGGCCTGACGGCGGGGTGGAGTCACCGTACAGTACAAGCGGCTGCGGGATCCCGCCCGTTTGAGGTCCGTTAGATAAGATAAGGCATCATGACGGCCGGAATGTCGACCTCATCGACTAATGCTCACCGGTGACTCTAGGTTGTGCCCACACGCGCCCCGTCCATTCATCCCTAGGCAGAAGCCATATTTCCCATGCTGACATGTAGATTTCGACGGGACAAATTTCTCAGCAGTCATATAGCCCTCGAAATCACCTCAGAAACCTGTTGGAATCCCGTTGGAATCCCAGAACGACAGTAAAAGCCCGCTTGATGTATTTCTAAGCAGGTCGCTCCGGCACCAGTGTAGACCGGGCCAGCGAGAATGGACCCCCAGGAGGCCAACCCAGAGCTTGAGTCCTTCCGTGAGAAGTGGCGCGCCGAGGTCCGCGCCAGGAACACCGCACCCTCTGGCTCGCAGCAGCAGGCCTCTGCAGGCACAAGCCATGCCTCCTCCAGTTCACAACCGGCCGCCTCGGCCCCGCCCCGGCCCGCCCACTTCGGCGCCGGCAAGCCAAAGGTCCTTGAGACGGACGACGACTTCGTCCAGGCCAGGGTATATGGAGACATAGAACCACAGCCGGCGGCGCGACAGGCCGAGCGAAAAGCCGCGGACCTGGTAACCGCCCTCGATCACTACGAGCATGCCGTCGAGAAGGAAGGGCAGGGCTCGCTCGGGGACAGTTTGCGTCTCTACAGGAAGGCTTTCAGGGTACGCATTGCCGCACACTGACACCCCGGTAGACTTTACGTGCTGACCGGCCGTTGAACTAGATGGACCACAAGGTGGACCAGAAATACAAGAGCAAGCACCACGCGGCCGCCTGGGCTAAACCTGCCCAGGCAAGTAAATCAGGCCCTTCTCCTGCGGTGCGGGATGATGCGCCACACCCTCCCCCTGAGAACAAGTCCTCCAAGGAAGGGCAATCTACTTCCGAGGGTAAGGCCCTGACGACAGACGAGCTGGTCGCAAGCTTTGCCGGGCTCGCCATCGAACCCGCCCAGCCATACATCAAAGGCATGCCGCAGCCGCCCTGCCCCATCGCGGCCCTGCCAGAAGAGATCCTCGTGCACATCCTACAGGAACTCGCTGTGGAAGACGTTGGCGACTTCGTCAGGCTGTCGCTGGTGTGCAAGCGGTTCGCCTGGCTGGTGGCCACCGAGGACAGCATATGGAGGCGGATGTGCCTGGGCCCCAAGTTCGGCTTCACGGGGATGCACTACGAGTTCCGGACAACCGTGGACTGGAAGGCCCTTGCCGCCGCCGCCGAGGAGCGCACGCTCCTGGACGACGACGGCGGCTCGGAGGAGGCGGCCCGCGCCCGCGAGGAAGAGGCGCACGCGGCGACGGTCGCGCTGCTCAACACGACGTACCGCACGTGGCAGCGCATGTTCCGGCGGCGGCCGCGGGTCCGGTTCAACGGGTGCTACATCTCGACCATCAACTACATCCGCGCGGGCCAGCAGACCAACTCGCTGGCGTGGAACTCGCCGGTGCACATCGTCACGTACTACCGGTACCTGCGGCTCTTCAGGGACGGCACGGCCATCACGCTGTGCACGGTGGAGGAGCCGGCGGCCATGGTGCACCACATGACGCGGGAGGCGCTCGCGCTGCACAGGGGCGGCGCGATGGCCCACCTGCCCAGCAGCGCGATGCAGCACGCGCTGCGGGCGCGGTGGAGGCTGGGGTCGGTGGCGGACCTCGCGGACGCGGAGGAGGAAGGGGGCGGCGGCCTGGCGGACGCGGAGGGCAACCTGTTCATCGAGTCCGACGGCGGGGGCAACTACCTGTACCGGATGGAGCTGGCGCTCCGCACGGCGGGCAGGCACGCGAGCAACAACAAGCTCGCGTGGCGCGGGTTCTACAGCTACAACAAGAGCGCCGGGGTGTGGGACGAGTTCACGCTCAAGGACATCAAGCCCTTCTTCTTCAGCAGGGTCAAGAGCTACGGGTTTTCGGAGCTCGAGGGCGGCCAGTGATGGGGGCGGATCTACGCTAGAGCAGTGACTTGGCAGGGTACCTAGAGTTTTAAAGACATTATTAGAGACCATAAAGAGGCACAACATGCCCCACTTGGACATATATTTGGTACAGGAACAGCCCAAAAAATGAGGCGGCACGATGAAAATCTGGTTCGGCCAGTCCCGGAAAATGGAGCGCAGGCGGGCATGGGTGCCTTGTTCATCCGACATCTGGCAGGTGTGCTAGGCTGGTCAAGCATGAAGTGGTCGTTTCAGATTGATGTCACCTACTGCTCAGCGCCAGTCATGAGGGGGGAAGGGAAGGCCAGCCACCGGCGTCGGTTGACCCACGATAGGAGGAGGTATGGTCCGGCCAGGAAGCGAGGTTCACTATAGCATTGCGGGCGGGCGTTGGCAGCCTACGGGCCGACGACGATGAGTTCTGAGCGCCTCGCTAATCTTGGGGAAGAGGCCCCGGGCGCTGGGGCTGGGGCTAGGCTTGAGGAGGCTGCTCGACCATGCGAAACAGCGGCACTAAGGCGGCGGACCGTCGGGCTCTTTTAGCAATGGTGCATCGTGGCTGGCGGTACCGGGCCATTGGTGCGGGCCAGCTTGGTGCCACGCTTTTGCATTCATGTTTATGCCTTGTTAACCTTATTCTTTGCTTCTCGCGGCATGGCGCGTTTACGCAATGCCAAACTACCAGACTACCTACCTAGCCCGTGGACGGAATTGCGCGGGCCACGACTGGCGTACCTAGTTGGCATTTTTAGAAGACTCTTGTTTCGCCAGGGTGGGGGGGATTGATGACATGCAGAAACGGTCAATCGGAGATATTATAGTGAGAGACAGTCTCAACGAGTATCTTCCCTCGCGCTGTAGATTTTCTAGCCGTTGGACAGATGAGATCAGCTGACGAGGCCCAGGACGGGGCGGCAGCAACCGCATGCTGTCCCCTGGCCCCCAAGAAGCAAATGTGGGTGGCTGCATCTTGACGACGCTGACATGCAAGGCGTAAGCCACAGCAGACGCGAGATGAGCTTAAATCATGGCAGCAGTGGCGCTCCTCATAAACTGGACGACAGGCGTAATGATGATGAACATACTAGGTAGTTCCCAGCTTTTGGTTGTGGGTTGAGGGTTGTGGGAGGGGTGGGGGCGACGACGGGCCTGTATTCAAGGTTATCGAGCAGGTAGTCAGGGTAGTCTACATAGTATTGGCATCATCCATCCATTCAAGTTTTGTGGTTGGGCTCGCCGTTGGGCCGGCAGACGCGCTGCCAGCGCACCCAATCACACACATGGCGGCCAATGGGCAGGCGAGGAGGGGCCACGGTAGATATCTGTGTGGTGGTGGTGGTGGTGGTGGGCGGCGTTTTGGTTGGCATTTGTCGATAGTATGCTGCGGTCGGCAGTAACGGGGTTGTGGAATGCGCTCATGCAGGGCCGGCAGGGGCTGCAGGGTGCCACACCCAAACGCGGAAAAGCCAGGTAGCATTTCGGCACGGCGTGTGGGTGGGACGACTATACTATGGTACGTGTAGAGACTAGTGTACTTAGAGAGAGAAGCCCGTGGATGACAGAGCACAGACAGAGACGTGTGTTGGAGACAACCAAGCGGGCAAATGTCCCGTGTCGCGGGTACAAACAAGACATGAAGGTCTCGAAGGCTTGAAACGAGCAGAAGAACGAACCAGCCCTGCCGCTGCCCATGCCGATCCTGCATGTGCCCGCAGAGAAGGCTGAATTATTAGACGATTATTGTCTGAGCATGTACTTGGAGACCTCGCTGGCCTCGATGAGCCAGCCCATGAGGGGCTAGCACTGGAAGCGGCATAGCTCGGTGTGCTGCGTGCTGCGTGCGGCCTATGCGGATTGTGGGCCCCCGGCAACCTTGCACATCATGCATGCTTAATGCCAAAAGTACACTATCGATCCTTGTAGCACCGGCCAAGGGGACGTGGACCTTGTGTCGGAAGCCATAGCTTCACCCCTCCCTCGTCCTGCTCATTCTTATTATTATTGCTGTACGCAAGCACGCACGCAGTAGTCTTGGCTCTCGGGCCAGCGCGCATAAACCACCGTCTGGCAGTTCGTCAGGCGAGGCAAGACGAGGACCAACGGGGGAGGGGGTGGGATATTTGCAGGGCAGCGACGGTCTCGGTCCTCCACGTTTGAGATTGAGATGTCGCATCCCGACTCCCAAATGTCGACGAGATCCGCATCCGCATCCGCATCCGCCGTCCTCCCTCATCCAGGCACACCACATACGCTATGCACCCTGAGTAACAATAGCCCCTCGCCGCCCTGGTGGAACAAGTGTCAACGAGCACCTCATTAGACATCCCGCGAGCTAGCAGACCCGGCACTCTGGTGAGTGGGACGGGACGTGAGGAGGGACAGGAACAGCGACAGGAACAGCGACAGGAACGGGCAGCTCCCCAAGCATCAGTCCCGAATAGGGCCGGCCGCCTCGACGGGCTGCCTGTCGCACCCCCTCTCACGCCTTTAATTTCAATCTCCTGGCACATGGCCATATTTGCACCACCATCTGCCACCAGTACCTCGCACAGCGCACAAGCCCACAGCGCACCGCCCACAAGCCTGCTACGACTACTACTACTTGTCACTTGCCGGCAATTGTGTCGAGTACCTCGGGTGCTTTGCCCGCTGCATTGTCTTCGCTCCCTGTGAGTGCGTGAGTGGTTCCCCATCCCATCCCGTCCCCAATCAGGGCTCACTTCCCTCGGGCGAGAACAGGAGCGAGCGGGCGCCCCCATCGTATCAGGTTGTCGACGTCGCGGGAGGGGAGGAGAGGAGGGTAGCAATGCTCAGTGCGCAGTGATACCATGAGAGCGAGCAACCACCCAAGCAAAGCAAGCAAGCAAGCAGCACAGGCAGCACCGGGCATCCGATCTGATCTGATCTGATCTGATCTGGCCTGACCTAACTGACTTTGACGTTGACTGACAGAGAGAATACAAGAGAGAGAGGCCAGCACAAAACAAAACACACACACGAGACAGAAAGTGAGAAGAAAGTGACAGGACCCGTCCAATTAATTTCAACAACTGCGACCTGTCCGTCCACCTGTACCCTCTGTCCGTCTGTCCACCTGTCCATCCGTCCAAGACCGCGAACAGATCCCGATCCCGTGTCGAACTGGTCCATGGCCCATGGTCCATCTATTCCCATTTCCAGCTCCTACCCCTGAGGCCTGCCTGCTCCCAATTCGACCCAATCTTTTTTTCCCTCCTCTCACACTCTCGAACTTGTCTCTCTCTCTCCAGTCCAGATCCCTACTGTCACTTCCATTCGTTATCGTTCCCCCTGCCGGCTGCTCTTGTGCCCGCTTTGGTTATTTTTATTTCCTTTCCTCGTGGCACGCCCTGACCCTCGCCACGTCTCTCCCAATCTTTACTTCTTCGATACCCCCCCCCCACACGCACACCCACTCGCACACGCTCCCTCCACGCCGCGATAGCCTCGCCACTCCTTCATCATCATTGCCACACACCCAAGTCGGGCCCAGCCGCGGCACCCAGCACCACTCCACTCCACGACCTGTGTCGTCTTGCCATCCGTAATCCAGGATCAAACCCAAACGAGATTGCTCCAACCGCCGCACCCTTCAGTCCAATTGACCGTCACGAAGATCCGTCCACTTTAATTTTCCGTAGCGCTGCTGCCCGTCAACACCTACTACTAGCCTCGATCGACCGAGACGCGTCCCACCCGTCGTCTATCGAGGGATCGTCCCCTTTCACGTCCCCCCTCCCCACTCCCTCACGCCCACGTCGTCGAATGTCTCATCGCCGCGAGCCTCACACAGAGAGATCCTTTTCCTGAGGCACGATGGGCATGTTCACTCGTCGCAAGGGCAAGGACGCCAAGTCCAAGAAGAAGGGCGCAAACCCGGAGCTCGACGACCAGCCCGCAAAGCCACGATGGACGGATGCGTGGGCTCGCACCTCGGTCGAGCCAGAGGAGGTTCACGAGCTGGTCAAGCGGTGCACAGAGGAGATCAAGTCAAGAGGTATGCCGCCGGTCTCCAATTTGGAGACGCAGAGCATCGCGCATGCTCTGTCCTGTCTGTCCGGGCACCCCCAACCCTCGTCCTGGCCGCGCCGGTGCTCGCTTGTCCCAACCATCTCCGTTGTCACAGCCACTGATTTGATTTCCTACGCAGCTCTCGATCAGCCTTTCTTATTATTGCCCTTTCGACCGACCTCCGATCCCAGCGCAGTGCGGACATTCGTACGCCATTTCTTCGACAACTATGCACTTCGCGGCGAGACCTTGGCCCAGGAGCTCCGGATGGCGGAGCCAATGGTATGTTGGTCGGCTGGCTTTGACTGATGCAAGTTTGACAATCATGACAGGTCATCGCGGGAGCCATAAAATGGTGCTGGAGCCGTTTACAAGGCGGCGTGGTCGGCTGGGATGCCTACGAGCTGTTCAAGGTCGGCGAGCAAGGTATGCGACGCAGTGCAGACACATGCACCGAAACGAACACTGACAAGGAAAACCACGCAGACTCGAACATGGCTCGCGACTCGTTCAAGACATTCATCCCATTGAGCGTCGAAAATGGCGCCCGCTCGAGCATCATCTTCAATTTCTTCGACCTCCTCGCCGCAGTCGCTGCACACGGCAAGATGAACGGTTTCGGTGGTCGCAAGCTGTCCCGGATGGCAGCTTGGTGGGCCTTTGATCATAGAGACACCGGCAATGGTTTTGATGGTGGATACAAGGAGTGGCTGAAGTGAGCTCCTCGACGCAACTAATGCTCTGGATCATGGGACTGACCACCACCAACAGGGCCGCCGACGCGACGAGTCACCTCTTCTTCGCGTACCTCAGGACGCTCGCCCCGCAACAGCAGATTCCAGGCGCTATTTCCATGCTTCCGATGTCACTCGCAAAGCTTCTCCAGGAGACCGAGTATCCGCCAAAGAGACCAGTGTTGATGCAGTCATCCACATACAAAGTTGTGATGATCGTGGAAACTGTCTCACCGACCCCTTTCGCCCTCTTGCGCCGCGGAAACCATTTCCAATACCGAGAGTCGTCCCTGCAGCAGTTCTCAGAGTACGAGGATCCGGTGGCCGCCCTGACAGAAGAGTGCCGCCGGGTCTTGCGAGCCGTCGCAGCTGCCAACCAGACTCAGTCAGTTTCCAGTTCAAAGCACTCTACGAGCCTGCGTGACGCCTCTTGGTCACGATTCGAGGATATTGGCTTCAGTAGTACGCTCGACGAGGAGGACGATTATGAAAGTGCGCCGACGAGTCCCGCCCCGCAGCGACAGGGCCTCAGAAACACCCCCGCCACTGGTGCTGGTTTTGGTGGCAGACCCACCACACCATCTTGGGCTGATTTCCTGTCATCTGGCTTTGTTGATGACGGCTCTAACGGCGCCAACAACGTCCTTCTACCACCAGACAAGGTGCTGCCACCGATCGACACCAACGTGCGGCAGCGATCTGCCCAGTCGCACAGGCCCAGGCTAGAAACCGGGCGTGAGGTCGAGGCTGGCGAGCTGGCCAGCATCGCTAGGGTTGACCTTGACGATGCGTTCTGGTGGGTGTGGATGATCAGCCTGGCGCCTGAAGAGACGCCCGAGAGAAAAGCAGCATTCGGACGATGTGCGGTGATCGAGACGGTCATCCGGAGCGGTCGGTGGCTGGTGTTCGAGGAAGTGATCAAGGGCGCCGCCCCCGAGCCCCAGGAAGGCGCTTACGTCGCCGAGAAGAAGAGCTTCTTCAGCTGGACGAGGCGCAACAAGGACAAGGAAAAGGACAAGGGTGGCGTCTCCCGGCGGAAATCCACTGCTGGCAAGAACGCCCTCGAAAAGGGCGATGGCCACTTGAAGCCGAGTTCGACGACCGGCGCGGTCAGCAAATCGAGCCTCGGCCCAGACCAGCAGGCAAAGATCCAGGCCGCAGCCCAACAACTACAGGCGAAGCAGGAACGAGAGAGAAGGGAGGCTGGCCTTGGCATGGGTGTTCGTCGCGGCCGGACTGATGCCGAGCTCATGGCGGAGAAGACCCAGAGTGTCATGACGCTGCAGCCCATGATCATGAAAGAAGCCTCGCCGGCTATGAAGTGGGCAAACAAGTACGACAAGGACGCTATTCGGGATGCGTACTTGGCGAACACGAGCGCAGGGCGTGGGATCGGGCAGAGCACGATGCAGACCAACGGGCACTTCGGGTCTAATGGGTATGGGATGATAGCGGAAGAGCCTTCCTACCCGTCTTCGCTCCTCCCACCACCATCCCCCGCGGCGCAGACTCCGGATCATCGGCAGGGAGCTCTGAGCCCCGCGCCGCCTGTGAAAGAAAATGGTCGCGACTCTCCATTGCCGCCCATCCCCAAGGAAGAGCCAGACAGTGTGGATCTGGCCCGCGAGGACATGGTTTCGCCCGAACCCGCCGAGGGGTCTAGCCCGAAGGCGCACAAGAAGCTGCACAAGGGTGAGAAGAAAGGCGGGTTCCGGAAACTGTTTGGGCGCAATAAGCGGGTCTCGCAGGTGCCAGAGAATGCGGCCGTGGATCTGAACCAGTTCCTCGCCCAGGATCAGGGCAGATACACGCCGGAGCCTACGGCGCATGAGCAGCGCGAGACCCCCAAGCAGGATACTCCCAGGACGCAGCCTGCTGAGACACCGGCCGCGCAGGCAGCTCAGCCAAGCCCGCCTACGCCTCCTCAAGCCCCCGACGAGCCAGCCGAGCCGGCAAACCGCGAGCCAGCTTATGAACCTTCGATCCACGATGACGTTTCTCGTGTCGACACCGCCGACGCGGAAGAGGCCCGGGATGAATTCGCCCGCTTCGATCAAGGACCCCTCCAAGACCAGCCGGCATTTGTCCCAATCGAGGGAGCCGATGAGGAGGATGATGCAGCCCCTCCACCAATTCAGCGTCACAGGTCGCCGGCCCCTCCCGAGCCATCGCCTCAGGTAAAGCCCAAGCCGCCCAAGTTCGAACCTCCACAAGAGGGTGCTGCCCCCGCCATCGAGCGATGGGCACAGATACGTAAGAATGCCGCCGAGCGTGCTGCTGCGCAGCAGAACCAGCGCCGGGGCGACGACCAAACCCGTCCTTCTGGCCCCAAGACGGAGCCGGAATCGGACACGAGTGGTGAAGAGAGTGAGTGAAGGCCTGCTCAGGTCTGTAGAGATTGCGAACCAAATGACAACACAGCTAACAATACCTAACAGCTATCGAGTCACGCGTGGCCCGCATCAAAGCCCGTGTCGCTGAGCTGACTGGCAACATGGAAGGTGTCCAGGGCCCGGGGGCGCGGCCTCCAGTCCCGCGTTAGGAACCCGCGACTGACCACGACAAGTCCGGAGACACCCGCGACTGGACAGGAAGCTTGGGTTGACGAGCACGTGAACACAGCAGGATTCTGGCTGAACAGCTCAGCCACCGGCGTTGGTCTGCCGATAAAACCATCTTCTACCTTTCTCACGCTCGCACCGCCGCCTTGGCGGGCTTGCCTCCATTCAGACCACACACATATCCACATACCCCCGTCCTCGAATCTTTCGAGCCCTTTCCTTGCCTTCTACTCCAAAATCCCGATGTTTTCTTCGAATATCAAAATGATACCACTAGAAAAGCTCCTTTCACATTGTTGTTTCTTCGTTTCCCAACTCACTGCGATGCACAGAGCAAGCCTGTCATTTTCTTCAAACCTGAGCCTTTCTCACGAAGTTAGCCAAAATTAATACCCTGATACACCTTCTGTTGCGTTCTTTGAAAAAATACCACTCTTATCAATGGAGAAAGAGCCGGGCGGCGTGTGCTCGACCGAAGCGGTCGGTGCTGGGCTTTTCGGAAGGAGGATATATGTGCGAAGTTCCCCCGGTTTTCCTGTTCCCGATTGGGGGCGGGGCCGAGCTTGGAAGATACCAGCAGAACAGGTCTTGCGCTTTCAACCGGCGTGTGGTCATGTCCAGAGCGGTGCTTTGAAATATGCCCAGCCGTTGCGGTTCTTGTCAGATAACTTTTTTTCCCTCTCCCTTCCGTCCGGATAGCTAGCTTTCTTGGAAACCCGCGTGTCTCGGTCGGTGCAGAGAGCATCTTTTGCTACGCGCTGACCTCTACCTTCCTACCGGCCTGGCAGCGCTTTAGGGAAAAGATAATGCCCAGGCAGTCTAGTTTCTCGTCATCTTTTTAATCCTTACTGAAGTCCTCGAGTGATTGTCGTCCCTTGTGAATACCAAGGCCTCGGGCATGCTAACTTCCATCGCGTGTATCACCAAGAGCCCGGATCGAGTCAGTCATAGTACTCGGCAGGCAAGACACCCCACAACAAGGTCTGTTGGAATGCCTTTGCCATCGACGGACATACAAACGGGGATGATTTTCACCAACAAGTGGTTCCTGGGGGAGGAAAGGATAGTTCAAAGGTTGGCCAGGTGCTCCTTGGGGGGCCGGCCATACTTGAGCCATGACAGACAGCTTGCCACACCGATACACAGACGAGACTTGGTTTCTCCAAAAAGGCCTTGCGGTTCTCGGCTGGAATCAATATATTATGAGGGTGGTGGCCTTTGCAAAACGCAAGCTGTGACGCGCACACAATTTCACCATCTCCCGTCAACTCTGCACGCCCCCGAAACATACGACACAACAAATCGGCCACGTACATTTGCGGGACATGTCACATCAGGGATCGGAAGCGGAGGTGGGGGTAACGACAGGGCCAGGCTGGACCAAGTCTTGATTGCGAGTAATAAATGCATCGCGCTGGGTAAACCCTACAGTCTTGATATCAAGTAATCCATTCAAGTATACGCTATGCCAATAACACCATGTCGATTGTAGGTTTCCCAAGAGAAAAACAGGAGATTGATAGGCCCATTCGTAAAGTGATGATCTTCTCTTTTCCCCACATCCCGGTTCCTCAAACACAGAAGATACCCCACAATACACACACACACACATGTACACACACACTCACACACTCATACCCTGTCCTCGGCATCCGCCAGGTTCGCCAGGGGCACGTAACCCTCCTCGCCCCTCCTGCGCCGGCCCACGACGCCCCTGGCGCGGTCGACGACGTCGGCGGCAAGGTTCCTGACGAGGTCCATCTTGCCGGGCCGCCTGGCCCTCCTGCTCATGGCGGCCTTGCCGGCGGCCTCGTCCATCCAGCGGGGGCGGCACCAGAACTTGAGCAGCAGCGACGACGCCACGACCGAGACGGAGCTGAGGGCCATGGCCGCGCCGGCGGCCATGGGGTGCAGGTGGAAGCCGAAGGGCAGGAAGATGCCCATGGCGAAGGGGAGCCCGATGAGGTTGTACATGCAGGCCCACGCCAGGTTGCCCTTGATGCGGCTGAAGATGGACTTGGCCAGGTGCAGCGCCGCGGGTATGTCCATCAGCTCGTCCGGCCTCATGAGCACCACGTCCGCCGCCTCCATGGCGACGTCCGTGCCGGAGCTCATGGCGATGCCCACGTCGGCGGTGGCGAGCGCGGGAGAGTCGTTGATTCCGTCGCCCACCATGGCCACGCACTCGCCCTGCTCCCGGAGCTGGCGGATGATGGCTTGCTTCTGGTCCGGGCTCACGCCCGCATGGACGTTTTCCTCGGCAATGCCGACCGCGGCGGCAACGGCATATGCGGTGCTGGGCTGGTCGCCAGTCACCATGGCGACCTTGACGCCCATGCGGTGCTGGAGTACCGAAATGGCAGCAGCTGCGCCCTCCTTGATTGTGTCGGAAAGGCAGAGATGACCCGAGTACTTCCCGTCGATGGCAATGAAGATGTTGGTTGTCCCCGCAGAGTCGCCTGACTTGCCTGAGGAGGCGTCCTTGTTGATGCGCTCGGAGGCTTCAATGGCCTCCGAGGGCACATCGACGCTGTTTTCTTGCAAGAATTTCACGTTGCCAACAAGTACCGTGTACCGCGTGCGCTCGGCGCTCGTAGCCGGCTCCACGCTGGCGGAAATACCACGGCCGACGGCAGCAGCGAAGTTCCCAACACTGCCCTCGATAGTGTCCTCTGGGCCGATGCCGATTTCTGTCTTGGCCGCACCCAGGACGGCTTTACCGACAGGATGTTCGCTGCCCATCTCCGCGAGACCAACAATGGTCCACCACAACCGACGGCGCCATTCGTTGTCTTGCCAGAGGGGAACAATTTTCATGCTCGCTACTGTCATCTTGCCATATGTGATGGTGCCAGTCTTGTCCAGAACAACCTGGGTGACTTTGGTGGTGGTCTCCAACGCCGCTCCGCCCTTGACCAAGATGCCGTTCTCAGCACCGACTCCCGTGCCGACCATAACGGCAGTGGGAGTGGCGAGACCGAGGGCACATGGGCAAGCGAAGACGATGACAGATATGCAAAGCTTGACGCACACGAAAATTTTGCCACCGCTGGCCTCCTCCTCAAAAATCTTTGGTGGGTGGGTGAGAACATGGCTGAGGACCATCCAGACAACAAACGTCATGAAGCCAAGGACGAGGATGGTCGGGACGAAATATCCAGCGAGGGTATCTGCCAGTCTCTGGATCGGTGCTCTCGTCGTCTGAGCGTCCTGGACCAGTTTCACGATCTGGCTGAGTTGTGTGTCTCTCCCAGCGCGGGTGACCCTCAGATCGCACCGCCCATGACCATTGACAGTACCGCCGATCAGGTTGGACCCCTTGCGCTTTTGAACGGGCATGGCCTCGCCGGTGACCATGCTCTCGTCCACGTATGTCTCACCTCGCACCAGGACACCGTCAGCAGGGATCTTGTCTCCGGGCCGGAGAATGACTATATCCCCGACCTGGATGAGCTCCGTGGGGATAACCTTCTCCTCAGCGGCGTTACCGTCTGCCATTGGCGTCTTTGGCTCGCCGTTCCCGGCAACATTGTCCCAGTTCTCCGCGGCCTTCTCGGCAGCGATGGGATCAGCGTAGATGGTGGCCATGGACGGAGCTAGGGACATGAGTCGGGACAGCGCTTTGGACGTCTGGCCCTTGGCACGGTTTTCTAGGAATCGGCCAAGTGTGATGAAGGTGATCAACATGGTGCTAGTATCGAAGATTGTGCTCGGTCTCGAGTGAGGCGGGAAGAAGAAGGACACCAACATGGCGACGCAGCTGAAGAAGAAAGCACAAGAGGTGCCCAGGACGACCAGGACGTCCATGGTCGGTGAACCATGCTTGATCGATTTGTAGGCGGAGATGTAGAAGCGCTTTCCAATGCCGAACTGGATGGGAATGGTCAGGACCAGGCACAAAATGTCGCCGAGGAAGAGACCGGGCAGGAGCTCCCATGATCCGAAGTCGAGGAAGGGCAAGGCCATTGGCAGAACCATGCCGATGATGAAAACCGGAATGGCAAAGGACAGGGACGTCTTGAAGGCCCGTCTCCACTCGTTTATCTCTCTGGTCTTGGCCAGAGACTCGAGCTGGGCATTGTTGTCGTCGTTGTCGGCTACCAGTGCGTTGTAGCCCACTTTCTCGACCGCCTCGACGATGGCACGTAAACCTGTCGTGCGCGGTTGGTGGTTCACAGTCATGCGTGAGGTTGAAAGACTCAACTTGGCTGAGCTGACACCAGGCATGTTCTGTAGAATTTCTTCCAGTGATGTGGCTGCGGCGGCGTCTTGCACACCAAAAACCTTGAACTGGGCCGTGGACGTGGTCTGCATGGTATCCGCGGCCTCGGCTTGTGTTGAAATAATCTTGGCGTCAAAGCCTCTGTCCTCGATGATCTCGACGATCTTATCCGATGGTAATATCGACGGGTTGTGTGTGATGACGGCTCTCTCGGCAAGAAGGCTGATGTTGAACTTGGTCATGCCTGGGACTCCCTTGAACCCGGATTCGATCGCAGAGGTACAGGCACCGCAAGTCATGCCCTCGATGCCCACGGTTGTGAATACCTGCGACGACTGCCTTCCTGTGGCCTGGGAGCCCTTCTTTTCCTCGCGCTCCAGCGGCTTGGACTCGACAATAGTTGCGCCAAAACCGCGGTCCTCGATCATCTCTGCAATCTTGTCGGCGGGCAAGACGGCAGGGTCATGGTCTATAACGGCCCTCTCGGATAACAGGGAAATGCTAAAGGTCTTGAGGCCGTCGACGTCCTTGAAAGCGCCCTCGATGGCTGAGGTGCAGGCGCCGCACGTCATACCTTCAATGGCCACGACAGTCCCAACGTATTGTGAACCGCCGTCGTCCATGGCGTCCTGGAATGCGTCGTCCACGTTTGCTTTTGGTGTCTGTATGTCTGTGGCGAGGACTTCGGCGTCGAAGCCTCGGTCTTCGATTATTTCTGCGATCTTCTCGGCGGTTATTCTCGCTGGGTCGTGCATGACCACTGCCCTCTCCATGATCAGGCTGACGGATACGTTGCCCACGCCGTCGACATCTTTGAGTCCGCTCTCAACAGCAGATGTACATGCGCCGCAACTTTGGTGGGGGTCAGTATGGCAGACTGGGATCGAGCTGTGGGAAGGCAGCGAGAGAGACTCACGTCATGCCGCCAACTTTCAAAGTGGTGGTAGCCCATTGCGCTGTTAGCGGTGCGCTTAATAATAAATCTCCCGATGGGATACTGATGTGTGAAGGAGCCATGTCGCCGGCAGCCCGTCGGGGAGCGGCGGTTGTGTATCGGGCAGGTCGGGAATGTGCGATACGAGAAGGCGAGGATACGGTGATGCTAGAGGGATCGGCAACACATCTGAAGAAAGAAGAGGCAATGCAGGCTGTTGAAGGGTATCTCTGGAGGGGGGGTGTTATGTATTATGGAGTCGTGAGGGAACCAGAAGGCCAGCTTCCGGGGCTGATATCAGCTTATATACAGCTCGTCGGAGCGAGGCGTAGGCACAGGCGCAGGCACAGGCACAGGCACCAGGTTGGAACCGGGTTGGGGACCGGGTCCGGGAAAGGATGCGCGCGGGAAAGAAGGTGTGAGCAGAAGTGGAGGATTGAGTCGTGTCGAGAACAAGCTCGGAGGAGGGGAGGGTGGTGGTACCGGTGAGGGTAATAATGGTAAGACCACTGCGCTGGGAAGGGGGGAACAAGGTGTGAGACAAGCAGGGAAGGGAAAAAAGGCTTAAAAGCGTATGCAGCAGCAGCAGATGGAATTGAAAAGAGAGGGAGGCGGGAGGTCGGCCTTGGTGGGGAGCGGGAGTGTCCTAAGTTAACACATTAAACACATGTGGGCAATCCCTGTCTCGCGGGGAGGAAGGAGAACATGTGCTTGTGTAGTGTAGGTCGTGGGTCGTGGGTCGCAGGTCGCAGGTCGCAGGTCGGAGAAGATTGTCGCAGTGTCAGAGAGCGTGTGTGGAGGGTCGAAGACTAGGAATCAGATTTGCCAGGTATCGGCCAGGTATCCATCCATCCACGTACCCCTGATGCGGATCACGAAATAAGAGAAGCGGGAAAAAGAGGGTCAGGGATTGCTCTGCCTGTTCTGGCTAACACATGAATGACATGGCACACTGCTTTCTAATGAAATACTGTGCTGGGCACCCGCAACACGCTGGCTCACAGGGCTGGATTCATCAGCGGGTGGTGGGTGGTGGGTGATGGGTTGGCCCCTTGATTTGTGATGTGAGAGGAGGAGGCGGAGGAGGCGGATTTCCGACCGTGGGGGTCCTGGTCAGTGGTCACATTGGAAGTCACTACCTGGCTCATCTAGTCAGCCCGGGCCTTCCAGATCAACCGTCAAACGCTAGTAGGATTCTGTTGCAACATGTACCTTTCTTTCCTATCCTTTCCCTTCCCTTCCTTTTCCCTTCCATTCCCTTCCTTTCCCTCTCGGATTTCTGGGCATGATCTTGATTCAAGAGCAGGCGTGCAGTAGGATGATCTCTCTTCTTGCACGCTCTGTCAGATGATGAATCAGTCTTCTAAGGCCTGCACAGACACGTACGCGCTGAGCCTTGACGGGGGCCAGCGCATTGACACGGCTCCGCCCGTTCCTGGGCCCAGCCAAGGGGCTGGTGCGCACTGGTGCGTGGCCCTATCCGAGTCTCGTCCTGCAGGACAAGAGAACAAAGAGCCAAGGGTCAAAGAAGAGCAAGAGGCAGGCAGACGGCCGGTTCCTGTTTCGAAATGTCCGGGTCGTTTGGTTTACAGCCAAGGCCTGTGTTCGCGATCGGGGCCCTTGGCCCGGTCACTGTCGGCCTGGCTGCCACACAGATCGCTTATCTCGTCTTCTATTTCCTCCCACCGGGGATTGCAACATGTTTCTTGGACCGCACCGCCGAGCTTCCGAGCCCGCCGCAATAGGAACAGCGCCCAATATCTGCTCATATTGAACCCATATTGCAACGTGGCTGCTGACCAGGCTTTGATAGTTGCGGATCATGTAACCATACTCGACCTCTGGGAAATTTGTTGTCTGCCCGTTGAGCCCGCCCCGCAAGCATCACGCGCCGCATCTCTGCGCAGGTTTTCGGACGTGGCTTCGTACGTGTCACTACGGGCTGTTTAATAACCCAGACCAACAACAAGACAGATGGCTCAGCCATTTTTCGAAACATCTCTCACAGAGTTGGGGACTTCGGAGCGACACAATCCCCAGCATTCCCGCATTCCTGGCACCCGGGTAGCTGGTAAGGGTCCCGAGGAACTGCGAGGGTCTCACACACTTCAAGAAATTGTTCCGTGCAAGATCATTCTATAGCTACTGGAAAATGTCGCACTGGAAGTGACCCTCTGAGAGAGTTACTGCCCTGCCCTACGGCAACCAGAGGGGAGGCTGCCCACTGCAGTCAATCCAGTAGAGGCCACCTTCTTGCTGGATTCTAATAGTCTACATAGGTCCCTATACTTAGTTAGATAGTAGAGAATATCTCACTGGAAGTTGTCCTCTCCCAGGTTATACTGTTGGCTGTATGTTCCCACATGGATCCAGGAAGGGCCGGCCGTCAATCAAGACCCCTGCCCCCTGCCCCCTGCCCCAGAGCCTCCAGGTCTCAGGTGCGTTTTGAGCTGATCTTGATACAGACTCGCTCGCCCAAACACTCCTCTAGACCGTCACACAATTGACACAACCATCCATGGTCCCCATTCGTCAGGGTTAGACCTGTGATTGACTACTTAGTTATCCTGGTGGTTTTTTTTTTTCTTTTTTCTTTTTTTCACTTGAGGTGAGCCGGCTGTACTTGCCTGCCGCAGTTGCACTACCCTGTGTCTGCCTGCCTGCCCCGCATGCCACTTACCATGCCCCACACCCTGGCCACTTGCACTGATAGACGTCGATCAAATAAAGCTTGATTTGGCCGACTTGACAAACAACAGCAACGGGCACCTGTAGCTTCATCCCGTACCGTGGCTACTGCGCCGGATCCAGCCAGCCATCATGGACCAGGCAAAAGCCCTCAATGCCCTCGAGGCAAGTCCCCCAACCCCCATGGCCATTGCCCATTGCCCATTGCCCATGCCCACGCCCCAATACTGACCTCTGTCTAACTCCCTCCCTTCAACCCGCTGACCTGCCGAGCAGCCCTTCCTGGCCCTGACCAAGTCGGCCAACTCGCCCAAGGCAGCCGCAGACCTCATCACACACGCGACCTCCGCCCAGGGAACCTACATCTTCACAGAGCTCCTCGCCAGCCCCTCCATCCAGGCCCTCGCGGGCTCCGAAGAGTACCAGCCCTACCTCACCCAGCTGCAGATCTTCAGCAACGGCCTCTACTCCACCTACGCCTCCACCCCGGGCCTGCCCGACCTCAACGACCGCCAGCGCCTCAAGCTCCGCCAGCTGTCACTCCTCACCCTCAGCCGCAACAACGGCGGCGGCGGCGGCACCGGCACCGGCACCGGCAGCGAGTCGTCAGACAGCGACCTGACGTACGCGTCCCTGCAGCGCCACCTCGGGCTCGCCTCCGCCCGCGAGGTCGAGGACCTGGTCGTCTCCGCCGTCTACGCGGGGCTCCTGTCCGCCAAGCTGAACCCCCTGCGCTCCGCCGTCCAGGTCTCGTCGGTCGCGCCGCTGCGCGACGTCCGGCCCGAGACCGTCCCGGGCATCGTCGCCACCCTGCGCGCCTGGAGCCGCCGCTGCGACGCGACCCTGGCCGAGATCGAGGCCAACATCGCCGGCATCAAGAGGGGCGCCGCCCGCAAGGCCAACGGCAGGAGGGAGTGGGACAGGACCTTCCGCGCCGTCGTCGAGGCCGAGGCCGCG
>LJJS01001217.1:887-52563 GCA_001447215.1 Diaporthe aspalathi
AAGTGGCTCACTATGTGATATGGCTCACCACCTGGTAAACCACGTTAAATATTATTAAGCTTTTTTAAAATCATTTAAATTTTTATATATAAACTTTATATATAAAAGTAAAAGATTTATTTTAAAGCTTTTAAATTTAGTGTTTTTAAAATATTTTACTTAAATTATAAAAAGTTAAAAAGTATTAACTAGTTTAATTTTATAAAGTTTTAATATTAATTAGTATTATATATAATATAATTATATTTATTTTAAATTAATTATATTAATATTTATAGTAAGTTATATATATATATATTAAATTATTATATTTTTAAACTTTATAAGGTTTTTTAAAAAGTATTAAATAAGTAAATATAAAAAGAGTTTAAAAAATAAATACTATAAAATAAAGCTTAAAAAAAAGCAAATACTTTTTTAAACCAGCTAAATAAAAAAAGATTTTTATAATATAATAAAATCTTTTAAGAAAAATTAAAAAGTTTAATATATTAGCTATAAAAATATAAAATATATAAAAAAACACTTTATAAAAGGATTTTTTAAAGCTAAGCTTTAATATAAAAAAGCTAAAGTTAATAAATTAGCAACTAGCTTTTAAGCTATAGTTATAATATATAAAGCTTTTATTAATATAAGCTTTATAGCTTATAAATAGCATTTTTATAAATAGCGCTTTTAATAATATAATTATTATTAATAATTACTATATATTTTATTATTTATTTTATTAAACTTTTATTTATTTTAACTTTAATATAAATAAAATTTAAAATATTTAATTTTAATATTATAAATATAACTTTATTATTTAAAGTTTTTATTATATATATTATAATACTTTTATATTTATATGTTAATAATTTAAATTTAAATTGTATTTTAAATTTTAAATTTATTTATTTAAATAAATATTTTTATATCTTTATTTATATTATTTATAAAATAATTTAAATTTAAAATATATTATTAATAAATAAGTTTATATTTAATAATTAAAAAACTAATTTAATTTTAAAAAAGCTAATTTTTAAATTTGTTATTATTTATTAAAGCCTGGGGGCCACTGCGCCTTAAAGGCTGAGGTACTCTTATTAATGAAGACTTTGCAGCTTTTATAGCTTATAAATAGCTTTTTTATAAGCGGCGCCTTTAGCAATCGCTTTTTTTTTAAATTAGGCAATTATTAATTTATTATTAAAAGTTAATATATTTCTATAGCTAATTTATACTTGTATGCCATTTTAATATAATACTTGTTTTAATATTAAAAGATTTATAAAAAGTATTAAAAATATTAAAATAAATATTAAAATAAATATTAAAAAAACTATTAAAAATATAATAATATTGATATATATTTTATATTATTTCTTAATAATATTTTATATTTTAAGCTTAGTGTTAGAGTTGTTAAATGTAATTTAAACTTAATATAAGCTTTTAAAAAGTGCAAGCTTATATAGAAAATTTGGGCGAAATCTGGGTCAGCTACGTTAAAGGCACTATTATCTACCACCCCTGCTATGGGATACTTGGAAGATATGTCCTATTAACAGATGGAGATATTCCATTTGCATTGTTACTGAGGAAATAGATCAGTTTTATTAAATAATGGTGTATTAGGTTGTATGGATATAGATTGGGAAGAAAGAAGAGGGGAGGGAGAAAAAGCAGTGGGAGGAGGACAATCCAACACGCACACACACACACTGAGAGAGAGAAGCTTGAGGGAAAGGATTGCGAAAGGAACCGGCTGGGAAAGGACTAGAAGGACTAAGTGGAAAGCTCATACTTTTTCCTTTGCGCTACTCAAGTGTTGTCGAAACATGCCTTATAGGCCTTCTATGCAGCGTGTATGGAACCATCGAAGCGTCACATATCAGGTCCGCCCAGGCCTCTGAATCCGAGTCCCCTTTACTCCTTGGCCGCCGCGATCTCTGCCCGCGCCGCCTGCTCCTCCTCCTCCAGCTCCTCCTCCACTTGTTTCTTGACCAGCTCGCCCACCGCCTTCCAGTCATTCTCCACAAAGGCGACCCTCTTCTCCCGGTCTTGCATGCCCACAAACTCCTTGGGGAGCACCTTGCTCTCGAAGTCGTAGCCATCCAGCCCCGTCAGTGCCTTGTCGACCGCATTGGCAAACTTGGCGGGGTGCGCTGTCGCCAGCGAGATGTGTGGCACGTCCGTGCCAGTGCGGGCGACGGACCGAAGTGACGCGGCGATGCCGACCGCAGAGTGGGGATCCAGGATATAGCCAAGCCGGTCGTAGAAGTCCTTGATGGTCGCAACCGTCTGCGCGTCGTCGACGCGCTCGCTCTCAAAGTCACGCTGCGCCGAGAGCAGCACCGCCTTGTACACGCTGAACCCCCCCTTGGCCTTGAGGTCCCTGTGCCATGCGGCCACTTCCTGGCCGGCCTGCCGCTTGTTCCACTCATCGTCCATTCCCGCCGCTGATGCGAACTCGTAGGCCAGGAACCACAGCAGCCGCTCGAAGTTGCTGCTGACCAGGATGTCCATGGCTGGCGACAGTGTACCCTTGACGCCGCCCTCGTCGGCCTTGACGCCATCGGCTGCCAGGCCCCCAGACACCTCCGGGGGCACGGCTGCCGGCTTCTTGTCGTACCTGCCTGTCCGCCAGAAGCGGTTCAGGATGTCGTTCTCGTTGGTCGCGACCACGAGCTTGTCGACTGGCAGACCCATGCGTGTGGCGAAGTAGCCGGCCAAGATGTCGCCGAAGTTGCCTGTCGGCACCACGAAGCGGACCTTGTCGCCAAGCTTGAAGCCCGGCGACGATTTGGCCAAAGAGAAGTAGGCGTGGAAGTAGTAGACAATTTGGGCGAGGATGCGGGCCCAGTTTATGGAATTGACGGCGCCGAGGTTGAGGGCGGAGTTGGCATCGGGATCGGCGAAGAGCGACTTGACGATGTCCTGGCAGTCGTCGAAGGTGCCCGTGACGGCGAGGTTGTGCACATTCCTGTCGAGGACCGTGGTCATTTGGGCCTCCTGGATGGCGCTGACGCGGCCCTTGGGATGTAGGATGAACACAGATACGTCCTTCTTGCCGCGCAAACCATAAATGGCCGCGCTGCCCGTGTCGCCAGACGTTGCGCCGACCACAGTCAGGTGATGGCGATCTGTGCGCGGTGCGATGTTAACCCATGCTCCCGAGGACAGACTCGCACCCCGCCGAGTGCCTCTCTCCATTGCGTTTCTAAGTCTCACCTCTTCCCACTTTGCCCTCATTTTTCCTCGTCAGGAAGTATTCGAACAGATTCCCCAGGAACTGCAGGGCAACATCCTTGAAAGCGAACGTGGGCCCGTGGAACAGCTCGAGTAGGAACAGGTTATCCTGCAGATGCCGCAGTGGCGTGGTCTCCTCGTGGCGGAAGGTGGCATAACTACGGTCGATGATCCCTCGGAGGTCGTCGGCCGGGATCTCGGACGGGGAGACGTAGAGCGAGAGGATGTTGAAGGCAAGCTCGGGGAAGGGCAGGTCTTGCCAGCCCTCCCATCCCGCAGCCTGGGGTATCTCCTCGGGGATGTACAGGCCGCCGTCGGTGGCGAGGCCCTTCAACACGACGTCTTCGAAGGAAAGCTGGAGACCCGACAGTCAGCTGACACCAACACACAAGGCGGAGGAAGGCCGGGGTCGAAAGGGGCTATCGCCGCACGTCATTGTCCTCCCCGCGGGTACTGAGGTACCGCTGGGACGGGGTGTGGGTGCCGTTGGAGGCGCCACTGGCCTCTTGTCGGGTGGGCATGATGACCAAACAGTCGTATAGGGAGGATCTGCCTTCTACAAGAGGACGTCGGGAGCGCTGTCGAGCATATACTGGAGCACAAGAAGAGATGGGAGACGGTGGATGGCGGCAATTTGGACCCCGCGGTTGGGTTGGCCATGACTCTCTGCCTGGCCGAGAGAAAATCCACAGCTTCCACGCCGGCTTCGGCCCCGCGAGGGCGGCCGGCCTTATCTCTTCCCGTGAAGCGTGCAGTGAGACCGGCTTGGCGGCACGTTACGCCATTCGCCAATTGGAACAAGCATTGTCACTGCAGCACGAACTGCAAGGGGCAGCAGGTGTTTTTTTTGGCTGGGATTGATTGCGTGCACGTGCAGGCGGGCTCAACTAATGCAACCAAGGGGACGGACGGGCGTAATCCCGACACATCGATAACATCTTTATTTTTTTCATTCGATCGCGCACCTGATCTCGCGCTTGCTTCAGTGCTAGCCCTTCGGCGCGGGTAGGCATAACCATGCACGCCTCCAAAGAACGAGACACGGACCGTAGTCAGAATTCCGAGCAGAGTGCCAGGCCGGTTCCTCATCACTTGCGGATGATCTTCAGCAGAGGCGCGATCCTCGATCTCTTGCTCAGCCCCACTCTTAACGGTACCTTACCCTGTGGGTTGGTGGTGCTCGAGGCGGACCTCGAGGCCTCCTTTGCCTTGGTCTCTGGTGTGGCTTCCCTTTTCCTGTCACCGACATCACCGGCAGTCTCCGGAGGAGTCGTCTCCCTTCCGTCGGTCTCGTGCACATGTCCCTGAGACGACGCACTGTTGCTGATGTCCGCAAGAGCCCTGCGCTTCAGTCCTGCACCGGGTCTGGGACCGTCCTCGGCATCACTTGCAGCTTCGGGTGCTTGCCGAGGGCTCTCAACCAGCTCATCAGACTCGTAATCTGAAGGCGGTTCTTCCGCCACTTTTCTTTTCCGCCCTCTCTTGGAAGGAACCTTGGCTTCTTTCGTGACCTCTTGATTCTTGCCAGGGACGGCTTGTGCACCACGAAAGCGAGGCTCCTCCTCAGCAGCTGCATGCGTCTCTTCCGCGGCCCTCTTCCTCCGGCCTCTCTTCGGTGGCGTCCGTGACGGCGCAGCTGCCTCATCCAGACCTCGGGGTACAGCTTGTGCTGCCTCAGGTTCATCTGCTGCACCCGGCATATCTTCCGCCTCGTACGCCAGCGAAATATCACCCTCGCCTGCTGGTACCGAGGGCGGCTGGGAGATGCCTGTTTTCTTGGGTCTGCCCCTTTTCTTCTTGCTTGCCGCGGGAGTCGGTGCAGGAGTAGTTGGCGAGTCGGCATCGCCTGTGAAGGCTAATGCATCTTTGTGAACTGTCGTCCCCTTCTTCTTTCGTCCCCTCTTCTTAGGCTGTGGTGTGTCGATGGGCTGGCTCGGGCGACCGCGCCCTCTAGTCCTTGCTGTCTGCGAGTTTCGTGCCAGCTGGTCTGCAATCACCTCTAGGCGAAGGTCATCCGGGAGCGCAGCGAGATAACCAGGATCGATCCCCTCGATGGTGTCTTCGGGTTCTTGTGGCGCTTGCTGCCCCGATGAGATCAGGATTGGGTCTGCCTTCTCCATCCCTCCCGAGCTTGCCGGGCCGGGTGGCCAAGCATCCGGCATAGACGGTCCCGGTGCCGCCACGTCACCGTCTCCTGCGTCAAGGACTACCCTCGAGCTCCGACGACTTGGCCTGGGTTTGTAGCTCTCCCGGTGGGCTCCTATCTTATCAGAGTCCCAGTCGTCGTCTTGGACTGCATCGTCGTGCCGGCCTGGCTTCTGCCGTTTCCTCTGTGCAATGCCGGTTCCCGCAGTTCCCGTCTCACCCTGCGAAGGCTGTCGATCCAGGCCGATTTTTGATCTCCTCCTGCTTGGTCTTGGTTCATATTGCTCCCGTGTATACCCAACCTTATCGGAATCCCAAGAGTCGTCCCGTGCCAGTTCATCAACTTCGCTCGAGTTATGTTTCTGCTTCCTCTCAGACCCCAGGTGATCTGCGGAATGAGAGTTAAGCTCATCGGGCGATGAGTGCAGCTGGGAGACGTTAGTCGTCGCACAACAAGGTAAAGCACCCCTTCCAATGGGAAGATACAGCGGAGAAGGGCGAAATCAAGGTAACTCACGGCAGTTCGATCGACGGTACTCTCCTGAGCCCTCCCGTTGACTGATGTCGTCAGTCCCGAGGGATTGTGGTCGTCGTCGTCAGGGAGCTCCGGGAATGCCGGGGCAGATGAACAGTATCGGCTCGGTGTTGTGTAAGCGATTGTCGCCTCACTGCTACGGAGCCTCTGCGCTTGCGTCTCGGGATGGGGCAAGGGCAAGGCAATGCCCCGGCTCGCGTGGTCATCATGTTCTGAAGAGCCACTCATGCGCAGGTATTCCTTTTTCTGGCTGACTGTGAGGTGGTTTGGTGGTGAAATAAAGAATGAGGCAGGCATCTGGTTCCCATTGCCTCGAGGCTCATTGTTGGTGTTGGGAACCACAGAACCTTGGCCTTCGTTGCCGTCCTGCGGTTGTGGGGGAGACCGGCTGGTCTCTGCGGTCCTAGGTACGACCAGCAAGTCAATGTCTTCATCAAGACTACCCGAGGATTTCTGGGCGTCCTTTGCCTTCTTGGGCCTCGGTAACACTCCCTCGTCGTCCTGCACGGGCACCAAGGACAGGCGTTGGTTGCTTGCTGAGGGTTGAACCAGGCTCGAGCTGGGAATGGCTGCCCCTAATGTCGCCGGTTGCGCCCTCTTCCGCTTTCCGTACGTCTTCGTGGCTGTGGCCTTTCCCAATGGCCTCGCACTGCCGCCTTCCCCATCGCTACTGGGGAAGTCGTAGGCATCCTTGATTGAATCGCCTGATCCATGATGCCTCGGAGTTGTGATCTGGGTGAGGTTGGCAAAGTCCCTCGAATCAAAGGCCGTGTGTGCCTCCGTCTTGTTCGGATTCTTCAGGGTCGGGTCAGTGATGGAAGACGAGTTCTTAGCAATCGGGTCTGAGCCCTTTTTCATGTCCAAGAACATGTCCTCGACCCTGTTGGTCCCCGCGGATACATGAGCATGCTGTTGCTCCTCGTAAAGCCTGTGGAAGAACTCCGGATCAGTCGATCGCTGGTCGGGCCCTGCATCGACATCCAACGCGGTCGCGGCGCTGGTGGCAGCAAGTCGATCCTTGACCGGGCTGTTGACCGGGCTGAAGCCGGCATCCTCGTCCTCAGAGTCATTGATGATGGCCCTTCGATTCGGCATGTTTGCTAGTGCTCATCAGAGCACATAGCTTATAACGCGCGCGGATAGCAATTCGAGATGTTGGTAGGTATCGGGTGCAAGAAAGTCGAGGCGACGCGTCTCACTTAATGGAGACGCGTGGTTTTGGGGGGGGGGATCCTAAGAGCTGTCAGGGTCAAACCCTTGACCAGGGGGCAGGATTGATTGATCCAGCGAAGATCAAAGTACCTACCTAAGATACTACAGTATGTAGACGACTGCTTCCGTCTCGGCGTCCATCCAAAAACGGACGGGCCTTAATTTCCCACCCATCACACCATTGCTTGTTGGGGGAGAGTTCCATCTAAACCAGGCAGGATACTCGTTTTGTTGCCCGTCGGTTTTGTTTCACGTACATCATCACGAGCTTGGCAGCCCCGGCGCAGCATCGCTCGCTCGTTGTATTACGGAGGAGCTCGCTAGGCCCTGCCGGTCCACTTTGTCACGCTCCCCGCCGCTCCAGATGGATGTCGGGCCCATCGCCGTGGTTCCACCGTAGGTCGCCGTAGGTGTGGTGTAGACTACATAGTAGGTGGTGTACGCACTATGTAGTGTATGTGGCATGCAGATAAATAGATAGGTGCCATGGCGCGCCCCTGGTGCATCGTGAGAAGCAGACATCCCTTCTCTGCCTTGCTTACCTCTCATCCTCCTGTGATAATATCTTTCTGCTGCCCGCCTGGAGCGTCCGTTCTTTCCACCCAGCACCATGAAGTTCTCAACGCCCGCCTGCCTCGTGGCAGCCTACATCTCAGGGGCCTCGGCACTGCTCGCCTTTCCCGGAGCCGAGGGTTTCGGCCGGAACGCCCTCGGCGGACGGACTGGCGAGGTTTATCACGTAACAAACCTCGAGTGAGCACACCTCTCTACACGGTCCCCTTCTGTGTCGTGCTGCGAGTAACACGTTTTGCGCCCGCCCGCCCCCCTTCTCCCAGTGATTCCGGTACTGGCTCCCTCCGTGATGCCGTGTCCAAGGACAACCGCATCGTCGTCTTTGACGTCGGCGGTGTCATCAAGATCGATGACCGCATCGCAGTCGGCAAGAACATCTACATAGCCGGGCAGACCGCCCCCGGGCAGGGCATTACCGTGTACGGCAACGGCATGTCCTGGTCCAATGCCAACGAGGGCATCGTACGATACATTCGAGTCCGCATGGGCCGAGGCGGTGACTCTGGCAAGGATGCTCTTGGTATTGCAGAGGGCAAAAACATCATCTTCGACCACGTGTCTGTCTCATGGGGCCGCGATGAGACCTTCAGCATCAACGGGGATGCCCGGAACATCACCATCCAGAACAGCATCATTGCCCAGGGCCTCGAGACCCACAGCTGTGGCGGCCTCATGCAGACTGATGGCGGTGTCAGCCTCTTCCGGAACTTGTACATCGATAACAAGACGCGTAACCCCAAGGTCAAGGGCGTCAACGACTTCCAGAACAATGTAGTCTACAACTGGGGCGGTGGCGGTGGCTACATCGCAAGCGGCGGCGACGGCCAGAGCTACGCCAACATTGTGAACAACTACTTCATCTCCGGGCCCTCCACATCCGTCACCGCCTTCACCCGTGGAAACGCCAACTTCCACGGGTTTGTGTCCAATAACTTCTACGACTCGAACCGGAATGGAGTCCTGGACGGGTCGGCCCTCTGCGAGTCGACCACCTGCTACAGCGATATGGACATCGTCAAGACCCAGTACGACTACTCGGCCCCTGCGAAACTGCTCACTCCGGTGGAGGCCGTCACCTTTGTCCTGAACAGCACAGGCACGACTTACCCTGCCCGGGACTCCGTCGACAAGCTCCTGATCGAGCAGGTCCAGAGCTACGGCAAAGACGGCGCGCTCATTTCCAGCGAGGAAGATGTTGGAGGGGTTGGTGAAATCCTCGGCGGCACCGCGCCCAAGGACACCGACGGTGATGGCATCCCCGATGCCTGGGAGACTACCAATGGCCTGGACCCCAACGATGCTACCGATGCCATGAAGATCAGTGAGTCTGGGTATGCCAATATTGAGGTCTACGTTAACTCGTTGGTGCCATCCACCCATGGCTGATGGACCGGGAGAACCTTGTGGCGGATTTTGGTTTTCTATTTTGGACTGTAAATATTGTCTTGGACGCTGGGCGGATCTGTCTATGATACTGTGGTTGCCGAGGCTGCGGATCGCGAATATTACCCGAGCCACTATAATTGTCACTTCCACGAGTCTCGATATTTACTTGAAAGCGTCGTCTTACTCCAGGGTTGGGGGTGTGTAAATCGTTTTTCATGACAGCACGGTAGTTCCCTACCCACGGCGCACAAACTTGTTGAGACAGAGTTATTCCCGGCGCGTCAAGATGCACTCGGGTACAAAGCGCGATGCGGTTTATGTCTTACAGACGATGTCGATGGTCACACATAGGTCAAGATAATATGTGTGGCATTGGATCGTGCCAGGCAACCTTTCACTCGACCTCTTCAATCTTGGGCCTAGAGGACGTTTGCTCTGCGGGGAAACACCTCTCGGGATCAACACTCAATCCCGCCAGCCGAGTCAGGGTGGTCCCAGGAGCCTGCTCTTGCAACTGAGAAACAAGAGACCCAAGCCTCCAGTTGTTCAGGGTCTCGACGACATCACTCGCGTGCTGCTTCACAAGACCATCATTATCAGTCTCGGCAACGTAACCCAACACCCTCTTGATATCCTCCTGGCTCTCCTCCGTCAGCCCAAATCCCAGGCGCCTGCCCTCCTCCTTGGCCTTGTTGAGTGCTCTAACAAAGGCCAGGATGACCAGCACGGCTGCTCGCCGCAGTATACCGGCTTCCACTCCGGGCTCAACCGTCAGAACGTTGACAGAGAGGTCGACACCGGCAGTGACGAGGGTCGGCCCCACACCGGCGAGGTTGGTCTCGATGCCGACGGCGAGGATGGACAGCGCCGACCCGCGGATGCGAATATCTTCGCTCCCCTTCTTGCTGTCCCACCCACCAATGATCTGCGTCAGGATCTCCTTGTTTGCCTTGTCTTCCTCCGTCTCATCCTCATCCTCGCCGAGGTCGGGCACCTCGCCTCCCCACTCCTTCTCGGCACGCTTCTGCTTCATTAGCCGCAGCTTCTCCTCTCGCTGCTGCTTCTGTTCCGTTTTGGGCCGGTATCCTCGCCGTCCCGCGGTGGCCAGCAGTGCCTCGGCTACCTGTCTCGCCGTGTCGCCTGTGAATAGCTCCCCCAGCCGCTCGATTACCTGCAGCAACGCCTCGCCGAACCGCAGGCGCATGTCCACGCTCGCCCTCTCTTCCGCATCCACGTAATGCTCCACGAGGTCCTTGGTCACTGTTTTGGGGTGCTTGTTTGCGAGCTGGGTGTACATCTTGATCAGACGCAGGTTTATGTAGTCGTCGTCGTCCCGCAATAACGAAGACATCAAGACCAGGGTCGCGGGGATGTCCAGGACGGAGCTGTTTTCCACGACGAGGGATTGAATGAGGTTCAGGCCCTCGGCGCGCACGGGCGGTGGCGAGTCCGCCTGAGTGATGTAGGAAAGGGCCAGATCATAGGTTTTACGGTCTTCAATTTGGCGTGATGTCGGTGCAGACGGTCGTTCCGATGGGTCATCCAGCTCGTCACGGTATTGAAGCAGCAGCGCAAGGTTTCTGGCTGTTGCTGATGCGCTTCCCAGGTCAGCCCTGCCCAATCGCTCCAGGGATGACTCTATTGACTCAACAAGGTCTGTCTCTGCCTTGGATTTCAGAAAATTTGGCGCTGTGACGACGATATTTAGGAGACTGAGTGCTACTGGCACTGTTTCGTCGTCACCTCCATCAGCACCTTGTCTCAAGATGGGCTCCACCATCCTCAAAATCGAGTCAGATCCATTTGCCAGTTGTGATGGGAAGGTGTCCATCATTCTTTGAAGCACCTTGACCTGTATCAACTGCTGGACGGCGTCGTGTTCTGGCTCATCGACTTTGGTCAGAAGTACGATTTCGGTCTTCTTCATGTTTGCCGAGAACCACCGCCCAAAGAGCCCTGTGAATACAGATGATACATCTTCTGCTGAGCAGACAGACTGGATCAGTTCGACCAGGGACTCGACTTTCGGTTCAATATCTGTCCACTTGTACGTGATATCACTATCGTCGTCATCTCGCGGTCTGACGATCTCGATATCCCCGCGCGCCGATTCTCTGAATCTCCACCGATGAGGGCCTTCGAGCGTCCCTTTGAAGAGGAGATTGTGGATTAGGTTATTTATCCTCTGTGGTTCAGCAGCGAGTTTGAAGTAGATGCGGAGCAAGTTCTGCGCAGGCTGGCGGTAACGTTCTTCACATTGCGCTTGAGGACGGACAGAGCTAGCAAGGGACCAAAGGGGAAGGACGATAGGATGCAAGAGCCTCTTGGACAAGCTGGGGTTCGGATGGGAGATCAGCAGCGCCTGGAGACGGTACAGGGCCTGGGCAAGTTGCTCGGCCGAGACAAGCACCCTTTCTTTGCTGAGGTCCATGACCTCGCCGGGGCCGGCCTCCCAGGCGGATGCCGCTGCAGACGAGGGGTTGATTGGACTTAGTATGGGCTCTGCGACAGCTCTCCAGCCAGCGGTCCCGGGTGCACCAGACTGTTTGCGACCCAGGATGCCGAAGCCGACGACAAAAGCACCGACTTTCATGAGCTCCGGTCCGTCCTGTCCGTCCAGCAGCGAGAGAAGCTGCGGGGCTACCTTTTGATACCAGGCATCGGGAGGGACGGCCTTTGGAGGATATGCGATGAGCTTGGCAGCCATGCTCAAGGCCTCGTGAGTGATATTGGCCCCTTCCTTCTGTGGCTTGGCCTCTTCCGAGGAGATAACAGTGCTCGAAGGATGCACGGAGAAGACGAACTCGACGGTGGCGCGCACACCATCGGGTCTCATTGGGATCTGGGTGAGGACGTCCATGAGCTTGGCGCGCAGCTCGGGCGGCACGCGTCCTGGCTGAATGAGAAAGTTGAGGGCCGGGATCAAGGAGAGTGTCCCTGCCGTCTGGACGAAGTCGCGCAGCTCCTGATCGGCACGCTTGCGGGTGGCCCCGTCGGCGTCTGGTCCCGATGCAGTCGTGCCCAGCTCAATGAGCCTCTGGACAAGGGCCTGACGCTGACGGCCTTGGTTGACCTTCTCGCCTTGATCCATGGTCTGGTCACGGCGCACAGTGGCCGGGCTCACTCATTTGTGGGTGACGGTCTTGGTTCTGCAGGTGGTCCGGATCAAACGCAGGGCAGGCATCTCAGGTGATGGGCGCGCCTGGTGGGAATGCAAACATTCCTCGGCCAAGATGTCACCTGGTCATTCTAGTGCAATCTACTATGATGTACAATTGACATTTGTCCCACGTGGGTTTGCGACCAGGCTAGACCGTTATCGGATTAGCGCATCTTGGGCGTGTGTTGACATTGGCGCGCATCACAACTCCAGCGATCCAAACAACCACAACCACAACCACAACACAACAACAACAACCGCCATCCCAACACTGGTCTTCACAATGCCTTGCAGCTTCAACCACGGCCCCATCTCCTTCCGTTTTCCCGTCATCCTGTCTGAGATGCAACCAAATGCTGATCCTCCACCGCGATACGCAAGGCGCGGAGTGTCAGACGCCTCTCCCAACCCGCGTCAGAAAGAAGCTCTTCCGCGACCTCTTGCAACCCCACCCGCACGGCGCCTCCCCTACAGTCCTCCGATTCTCGTCTTCCGCAAGGAATGTCCCTCTGGGACCCCTCTGCTGGGCTGGGCCATCACAATACGTCGCATCTCGTACCTGTATCAGGAATCTCGATGATCGCTTCGCCCTGGTGTATTGTGCCACGGTTGTCAGCAGCTGACAAGCCAGTCCCCAGCGAGGGTACGCGTCTCGGAACTTAACCCTAAGTAAATTGTTGGTGTCTTGCGCACCTTGTTCGTCCGAGCGGCCTTCTAAACCCGACATGGCTTCCCTGTGAGGCTCTTGCCGCTGAAAAGTGGTCCCATGAGCCGATCGGGGCGTGGAGGGTGGAAAGGCTGCGAGGATTGCCCAGACGTCCCCCTTGGACGGGTGAGAGTGGATTTCTATGAGTCGCAACGGTAAGAACCTCAGGCCGGAGGTCGCTCGTCAGTTGTCCGCATCTGGGCTTTGAATGCTGGCCATCATGGGTCGTTCTGGTGTGTCGTGGTAACCGACGACGCATGGATCCGGGCTCGCCTGCAGCCTG
The DNA here is from genome assembly GCA_001447215.1 of Diaporthe aspalathi. Taxonomy (NCBI): domain Eukaryota; kingdom Fungi; phylum Ascomycota; class Sordariomycetes; order Diaporthales; family Diaporthaceae; genus Diaporthe; species Diaporthe aspalathi. The sequence goes on from LJJS01001217.1 coordinate 14,128, forward strand.
CTATGGTACGCCTCGGCTGCCATACCCACTTGCCGTGGCCGGGAAGGGCACAGCATAGGCCTCGCACCGTCAATCTCTTCATATTTCCCATTTCATTGGGCGTTCCTCTGACTCGCCTTGCCTGATCCTCTGCGCTAGCAAAGGAGCAAGGGTCTGACGGCCTCGAACAGAAATATTCTATGAGATTGACCAAGCCTGCCTCGCTGTCATGTCCTCGGTTCCCTGCCCCACGGCATACAGGTTCTTGGGCTTCTGTCGTCCCGCTGTCCGTCTCGTCCCACCACCAGAACCACATCACGGCAACAGCCACTGGTGTGTCATGCGAAGCATGAGATCCGGCCAGGCGCATTAGCTTGAGCCCTTGGGCCCCGCCCCAAGGGTCGTCAAGATGCCGACGCCTTGCTCATTACCACCTGGTGTTGTGCATGCTTCCTCTGCGCCCCCTGGAATGGACCGTGCGAGAGACGACAGCGCAGTTTTTGAGGATGTCTTTTGTCTGCGCGCCACTTGCCCTCCTTCGTCGCTCTTGGTGGCCCGCTGGAGAGGAAACAAAAACTAGTCCTTGTCGGCAGTGCGATCACACGGGAACAGCTTCTCCCTGGCGCGGCTGGAGGCCTTTTCCACAGCATCTTGCGGCGTATTCAGCGTTTGGTCCGTCTGCGACGACAGAGATTCTTTGGGACAGTTTGAGATGCGGGCCCTGGGCGAGTTGTGGGTGTGATGCGCCATGGGATCCATTGGTTAGTTCGTGGGACGATGCTCACTCACCGTGGTGCGCCCTGGCGAGGTTCCTTTGACTGGCACGCAGCAGGATCGGGACCCATCTTGAGTTGGAGTCAAGGCTTTGTGCTTGTCCGGTTCTGTTGTGGGCCTTGCAGATGGCTCTTGCTCTGGCCGCCATATGGTGGTGTCACGCTCCGGGATCTGGTCTCCATTTGGAAAGGGACAGGGTTCGTGAAGGACAGTCCCAGCTGCTCTCTCTCCAGCAATGGCGAGTGAGTGGCCTCTTTTTACCACAGGATAAGTCAGCCGTGGATCACCGTGCACTGAAAACATGTGCTGACAACATTGCAGTTGCGTGTGGAACGCAGGAAGCCATGCAGGGTCCAAACCATGCTCAGAGGGTGTGGGTGCATCCATTTTCCCTCTACCACCCATAGTGGCTGCTACGCTTATCCCGTTCTTCAGAGTGAGCACGAAACTGTATGCTTGTCTGGCAGTCTCTTCATGGCAGAACATCTTAATGGTCGAGGACGTGGAGGTAGCCGCGTGAAACGTTACACAAGTTTCTGAACACGAGGTCTATGGTGCAAGTAGTTCTCATCTCAAGCCTGACGAGGTATTTATCTGCAGTTTCACACAGCTGCGAAATATCCTGATCATCCTCCACGATGGGACAAGCAGCCCGGCAAGATGTCAACATCATCCGGTGTAAAGCTTTCCTTTCGGCAGCTTCACTTTTGGAGCGCTCTGCCGTGCCCTCATCTGCATTATGGCTGCCCTTTACTCGACCCTCCCAGCCTGTTAACCCCATCCGTCCGTACCGACCCGCGCGTCTCCTGTCCCCACCCCCTGCCTTTTTTCCCGTCCTACCTTGGACTCATTTGATCATTAAAGCTCAAAGCTCGATAGTGGCGGCATTGGATGTCCATTGACGTTCCCTATTTCGTGTATTGCCGTCCCTGGCCACTCTGGCCCTGCTGCCTTCGTGTCTGCTCCTCTCTCTCTCGCTCCTCCAAGGCCTGTGACACACTGGCACCCCTCTGGCGGGCACCGTGTGCCTGCGGAGAAGCAAGGACCCGCCCTTCTGGGGTTGACGGGCCTGCCTGGGTTGTCATGGCCTGCCCCGGCAGCGTCATAAGCTCATTCGGGTCTTGCCCCGGACCTGGTGGGGAGTAGGTGCTCGTTGGGTAGAGGGAATAGCTCTGAGCCGCCGCGGCAGCTATCCCAGGCGAGACACTCGGGACTGCTCCGTACCCTGGCGAGCTGGCCACTCCAATGCCGCCATAGGGGCTACCCATGCCTCCCTGACCCGGAACGACGTCATATGACATCTGCCGCTGACCACCCACTATAACATTACCGTTGCTGTCGTACTGCGTGACTGTCAAACCGGGGCTTGTCGAGCTAAGCGGTGCACCGGGTACGCCCTCACCGGCCTTCCTGCGTCCGCGCGTGTTTTCCCGTTTGACAAGGTCGTGGCGTAGCTGCTCGAGATTGTCGGACCGATGCCGCTCCGCCGAAGCGTCCCTAGAGTTCAGCGTGGCCGATTCGGTGCGCTCATCCACCGCGTCACGATTGGAACCGTAGTTGGAGTCGAGGCCCTCCAGAGGCGGGCGCGCATTCAGCTCTGCTACCGCCTGCTTCTCGCTCAGGTGCACCTTGGTCGACGCGCCCCGTTTTGGCTTGAGGGGCATGATCCGCAACGCATCTGCGTCCTCCTCAGCCTTGGTGCGAGCCTTGGCGGCAAAATCATCGTCCACGGTGACCGAGTAGGCAGGGTTCGTTGGTCCGCCCAGTGGCTCTGCGCCTCCACCTGGGCCATAGATAGGAACCTTCTTGAGGGCGAGGGCGAGAGCGCAGATAAATTTGGATCTCCTGGTTGCACGAACAGCGTCGTTGTGCCAGTTGGACTTGTGCTTGATGGCCAGCTTGAGCGTAAGCTTATCACAGTCTCCCACACTACCCACGCCGATCGCCAGGTCTGGCTGAAAGTCTCGCGAGTTGTCGGCGTGCCGCACGAATTTCTCCATCTCGGTGCGCAGGAGCTCAACATCCTCAAATGAAGTGTCGAACGAGATATTCACGTCGATAACCTCCTTCATAGCTTTGCTGCGGGTAACGTTTTCAATCCAGAGATTGTTCAGGACGATGTTGGGTATCTAAGCGTGATAAATTAGCAGTCTGATCACGGAGTAAGCGGCAAAAGAGGAAATGGATAAAGAAACAAGGACACAAGAAAAGAGAAACCTCATACCTGCACGACTTGCATCTTGTCAATGCGAGTAAGCACCGTGTAGAGCAGTGAGATCTTCTCAACGACCATTTGCTCGCCGCTGACATCGATCCTGTCGCCCACATCGTAGGGATGCTTGATGAAGAGGAAGATGCAAGAACCAAGGAACTCCTGACATGTGACGGAGAAGGCGAAGGAGAGCGAAAGGAGGGCTGTGCCTGCGCTCGCAAGTGTGGTCACAAACGAAGAGTTGAAAAAACTTAAGAAAATGAACACCACGATCAGGATCACAACAAACAGCAGGACCGAGTCAAGCACGCGAAGGGCCTGGCCGATATCCTTCATGCTGTTTGATATGGCTTTCCGCTCCTTGCCGATCTCAACTACCTTGCGCACCATTTCGTCAAGGCTGATATCGCCGTTCATATCAGCGTCGATGGCCTCGAAGCACTCCTCGGCGTCCTCCTTGTGCCCTGGCCCAAGGACCTCGACAATGTCCTCCGCGTAGAGCGAGTCGTTACCCTCTACCACAAAAGACATCCAGATACGACGCGCCAGAGCTTCCGATGTCGGAACTTTCTCCAGAGCCTCGACGACGATCGAATGGGCGGAATTGGGGTTGAAAACCTGTTTTCCGGTGATCTCGGAGGCGAGATTGCCAAACACAGATGTGATCTTGTCGCCTACTCGACCAATTCCTCCAGCAGCGCCGCCGATGAAGTGCATGGGCGTAACGGATCCGGACTTCTTGTGGCCGCGGGCCCGGCGCTTCTTTCCACCGGATATCATCATCTCGATACTATCGTTGATAATGTAATCCTCTTCTGAGAACTCGGGGCACCACATGGGAAAGAGCGTCCGGGAAGCGTCGTACATCAGACCGAGCAGAAAGACCTCGCGCTTCGAGTCCTTGATCCTGTTGGCGAATGAGCGTTGATGGTACGTGATGCTGATGAGCTGTATGATTGCCTTCTCGCCGAGCAGTACGCAGGATGAGACGAAGAGCGAGCCCAAGATCCGTGCCATGACGTAGACCCACTGGAGGTCGTCACCGTTGTTGATTTGGAACTTGAACCTGAAAACGAGCCAGGAGGCCAGTGCCCAGAGCAGGAGCGAAAAGGGGATCTCCAAATTCTTCAGAACAGTGGCATATTTCCGTGTGCCCGAAGAAACTACTCCGCAAAAGAACACTATAGAATAGAGAGTTAGCAACCGGCTCGCCCGATTTACAGAGGCAGAATTAGGAAACACTATTTAAACGCCCGAGTGCCTGTCTCAAAAGCTGCCGCCCAATACGGAGCTGTCGGGCAGATGATAACCGACCAGTGAAGGAATAATTCACAGTGAGGAGCGGAACAAGATACAATTACCAACAACAACAAAAAGGGTAGACAGATGGGGAGAAGGCCACCAAGGGACAGCAAGCGCGTAGACGGAAGCCACTTACTGAAAATGGGAGGAAGGAAGTGCGCAACAATCTTGCCACCCCAGAGAGCAAGCCAGGAAATCTCAATCCACAGGAAGAGATCAAATAGCCGGGGCGCGTTTCTCTCGCGAGAACCGCCGACTCGTGTGTCCTCGTAGTGGCCTGTGATGGGGATCACGATGAGGGGCACTGCCAAGACGAGGGCAACAGGTGCGATGTAGACTAGGTAGCGCGTGATGACAGAGAAACCGATGATCTTGTTGTAGATGCGGCCCATGGCATTGAGGCCGCCCTCGTCGCCGTAGGTGCCTTTCCTGCCGGCTTCCCCTAGGGCCTTGAGGTTCTTCCTCCTGCCGGCGGGGCCTGGAGCGTCATTCTTTGACTTGCGGTGGAAGAGGCCGGTCCTCTTCTCCTCGGCGGAGGATGTCTGCTCGAGGTCCATGTCGTCAAGGGTCTGGTTCTGCCTCCTAGCGCCGGTAGAGCCTGCGGTCTGAACTGGTCTGAGGGGGATGTCGCCCTCGCCCATGGAGTCGGCGGGGTCGTTGCGGCCGCTGAGGGGCATGAAACCCATCTTGGTTGGAGACCGGGGGGAAAGAGGAGGCATTTAGCGTATGAATTCCAGGCGGAGGAGCGCGTTCTCTTCGTTGGACGCGGCCTCGAAAAGGAGCGTGCTGAAGTGGGTGACTTGCAAGGAGGATATTTGAGGTTGTCTAAGACATCCGAGGTGCAAGAGGCGTGGAACCAGAGCAGGGCCAAGAATGTGGAGCACGAGGGTCTATGTGTGACAATCCGGGGCCTGGGCCGAGGAGGAGCAACAAGAGGTGGATCTCGAGCCCCAGATGGGCGTGGCTGGGGTCCGGGCGCGTGTGGCTCTGCGAGGGCGGAGGTGGAGGAGAAGATATGAGGCCGAAAGTGGCAGGTAGTGGTTTGTAGTAAATATTATTGGGTTTGAGATCCGGATACGGTGGTGGCGTGGCGAGAAAGGCAAAGGCTATGTGACAATATGGCAGACGAGAGTTGGAAGTTGGAAGTTAGACGAGGGGACAAGGCGGGCGGGCGGGCGGACAAGCCTTGCCAACGAGTGTGAATAGGCCAGCCGGTCGGTTCGAGTCAATCAAAACAAAGCCAATTGAGGCTCTTGAAGGGGTGGGCAGACGAAGTAGGCGAGGACGAGGTCCAGAAGAAGGGGTGAAACGAAGGGTCGTGTGCAACGGCAGGGAAGGAAGAAAAGTTGTATTGGGGTATTTGCCAAAGAAAGATGTGCCTGGCAAGGGGGGCAGGGGGGGGTGTGACGGAAGGAGGGAAGCTTGGGAAGGTCGACCGGCTCCTTTCTCTTCGGCCGGCAGCAAAAATAGTACCACCTAACTACCTAACTAGGTACCTACCTACCTATCTACCTACCTAGGTACCTAGGTAGCTAGATAGGTACTTAAGGAAGTATTTTGGGTGTGCAGGAGGATGGTACATATGGGTAGCACAAGGTAGTACCGTGCAAAGCCACGCTTCCATGCTTCTGGTGTATGTACAGTACGTACGCCTCCATGCCTCCCAGCTTCCGTGTCAGCGTCGTTGCGTTTGCCCTTCGCGTCGTCGAGGGGCCCAGGGCCCCAGACTGCGGGAACCTGGGCTTGGCTCAGGGGGTTTGACAGCAAGCTGAGTGGCCCAAAGGGGAATGGCGACAACCTGCAGCTTGTTTCAACAACCTGGAACTTTGCTGCTCATTGGCCTGGTGCTGGTGCTGGTGTTGGTGCTGGTGCTGGACCCCTGGATCTGGAATCTGGTCGCCGTTGTCTTGGAAATTGCGCAGGCAGAGCTGGTGGCTCCCAGGCCGCCCGGCCGGTCGCGATGCAGGTCGCCCTTGTCATCCTGTCGTCCTGTCGTCCTCAGAGAAAAACAGAAATCCTGGCGCGTGCTCATGGGTTGCTGGCCGGGCCCCGCTGGGCCTCGTCTCTCTAATTTTGGCCCATGTTGGGTGCGGTGGGGGTCTCCCTGTACCTGGGCTCGTTGTCGTCATGCGGCGCAGCCCAGCCAGCCAGCCAGCCCAGGGCCCCAGAAGAGAAAACTCTAAACCGTAGGGCCGATCGATCCAACACGGGTTGACTCTCCTCCCGGGTTTTCACGGCCCCGGCCCCAATCTGCTCGTGATTCGCCGCTGCACCCGGACGAACCGTGGCAGCTACTAGTATTATAGGTAGTGTATGTAGGAACCACCGGCAGCAGCCTCACAACGTCTGGAATGCGGCCTGGTATGAACACCAGCCTTGCACGCCGTCGACTTTGATCCTGCCGCCCAGCCGCCTTGCACCAGGCCTATGGGGGCTCCATGCGCTGCGGGCCCACAAGATCTGCCTCTCCGCTCGCGTCATGCACGACATTTGTGGGCTTCGCTTTCGCCGGCTTAGCAGGTGTAACTGGCCCAGGTGGCCCCAGCTGCTCACCTGTCCAATGCTAAGCTTCAACGGAGCCCGCCGTCGCCAGAAGTAGGGGTGAGGTGGAGGTGACGCCTCGATCTCCCAACTCGCCTATCTGATGTTGCAGTGCCTCCATTCCACAGGATCGAGGCTCGCTTGCCAATCGTCCCCTGCCTGCCAGCCTACGTGCCTATCCAGGTAGGGACGTCACTCGTCCGGCTAGACAAAAGACCTGAGCTACTACCTAGGCACATAGTATGTATGCGTGCGCGCCGGCATGGGTGACGCCAGCACTACCGAGAATGATGATGGTGATCGTCAGGGCCGATGCCACCAGCGCGAGCCCCTGCGCAGCTGCGTGCCCATCTGCCGCGGCTGAAGTTCTTTGACTGGCGAGCGCCACGTCGACGTCTGCGGCGCCTGCCGAGTCACCTACTCACACTGTCGGATTGTGCGTGGGACGAACGGTTTGTTTCGCGGGAGAGCTAATAAAAGGTGACAGGGAACAAAACGCATTCTCAGCAGGCAAGCATAACCACATACCACATCACTCGCGAGGTAGTCCTAGCCGCAGTGGCTGCAACCGCTGAGATCCATCCACTCTCTCGAACGGAGCTGCTTCCCGAGGGGGATGCTGATGAATGATGTCGACGGCATGTGCCTTTTCGACGCCATGGATTCTTCGACAAGGGAGGAAGAGTCCAGAGACGCACAGGCCATGTGCCTCATCCTACACCAAGAACTTGTCTTCACTTTCAAGCACGGCCCCGGGCGGGGCGTGTTCGTACAAATCTCCGAGACCACGTTCCCGAAAGGTCGTGTGCTGTACGGCACCCGAACTCTGGGCCTAGTAGTCAACCTTCGGCCGTTGATGCCCACTGAACACACTCTTTTTCCAATCTCAAGTCGTGTCCCGTGGGAAGTAGGAACTGTGTCAGTGCACAAGGAGCAACGATGATCCAGGACGAGGCAAGGATAGTACACTACACAGTACCCAGACCACATCCTGGCCCCATCTAAGCAGAAGGGCTGCGGACTTGGGCTGACTGGGTTGTTGACGCAGGCCAGAAGCCTCTCGGTTCCGGTTCCACGCTTGCAAACTGCCGGGCTCAGGTCGCCTTTTGCTGCCGGACTTGACTCAGTCGCTTCCGCAGGGTGGGACGACTGATGCTTGCCGCTTGCCACCAAATCTCCCATTTGTTGGACGAGGCTAATCTCGCAGACATATACTCATGCCCAGAGTTTCAATATCAATAACTGTAAAGCGGGGGCCTTTCGAACCCATCCGCGTCATGGGTACTGCAGATAGATGAGCCCGGTCCTGACTTCTACAGAGGGCTTTACGGGGCGAGACTTCGTCCCGTTTGGCTATGTGACCTGAATCTGCTGCGGATATATGGCTGACCCAGCCATCCAGCAGGCATATCCTCGTTCCCGAAAAGAGGACGGACCGGTTCTTCACGCCCGCAGGCCCGCGTCAGTACTTTCTCGCCTTGCGCTGTCCTCAACCCTAGGTAGTCAGAAAAATTCGAGATGGCAGGTCCTTCCTGGGCCACACCGTCCTCGACCGTCGTCGTCGCCGTCGCCTTTGTTGGTCACGTTGCACCGGTGGTTACGCCATGTCAAACAGCAATAGCAGCACCCTCTCCTCAGCCTTCCTTGGCCAGCCGCCCAGCAGCCTAGATGACTACTACATCGTCCGTGGCGTATTGCGCAACTATGGCTTGTATACCGCCGACGCGAGCCTGGGCTACGTGCCAGCCTACGCCACCCCGGCCGAGTTCACGCACGACTCCAAGCAGCCAGCCATCACTGCCGGCATGGCCATAGTGATATTCGTCATCGCCGCAACGACCGCCACAAGAGTCGCTCTCAGGGCCTTCAAGCCAATGCTCCACACCGGCTGGGACGACTGGGCCGTCCTGGTTGCATCTGTAAATATACACATCTACCCCTAGCCATTGCCCCTGCGGCCTGCAAGCCTGCCCGTGGGCGGGCAAGAGGCAGAGGGAGAACCACGCGCTGACAACGAGGTGGGAAACCTGTAGTGCATGGCAGTCACGTATCCTATTTATCAAATGGTAATGATTGCCAGCGGAGGCGGCGGCCTCCACACATGGGATGTGACGTATAGCCAGTTCCAGGTGTTCTGGTACTACGGCACCGTGTCGCAGCTCACCTACTACGTCTCCGTTGGGCTTATCAAGATCTCCATCACCCTCTTCATCCGCCGCCTGGTCGACAAGTCGCACGCGCGTTGGAAGGTCCTGACGGCAGACATCTTCCTAGCAACGCTGGTCGTCTACATACTACTCGCCATCTTCTGGTCCGTCTTCTCGTGCGCGGAGCACCCAATGGCTTCGTTCAGTCTTCGCTACGCCGGCGCCCTGGCGACCCCAGCGATGTGCAGCAACGTGTTTGCACGCGCTTGGGCCATGAGCGTCATTCACGTTGTGCAGCAGGTGGTGCTCCTGGCGAGCCCCATCTTGATCCTCTGGACGGTGCGTATGGATATTTACAAGAAGATGCGTCTGTTCACCATCTGGATCGCCGGAGCAATCAGCGTCCTTGGCGGCCTACTCCGCCAGACCCAGTCGACGGAGGAATACGCGTCCGACATCATGTGGAACTATACGGCCATCCTAGTCTGGACGAGCGTCGACCTCTGCATGGGGCTTGTCGCGGCCAACCTGCCCGTCATGGATGCCTTCATCTTCGGTTCGTGGGTGGGCCCAGGGACGGCATACGGCGCTGGGGCGGCAATCCCTGTGGGCGGTGGCGGACAGGACCTCGAGTATGGCAAGTCGAGCAGGGCGACGACGAGGGCCGCGACGAACCGGAGCATGGGCAGGGCGAGCGCGGACGGAGACCGCAGCTCATCGACCGAGAACATCATCCGTGTCGAGCACGAGGTTGAGCTATCTTTCATGCCGGCCGACACACCCGATGACAGCAGCAGCGAGAGGCCCTTGCGGACGTGCAGCAGGGCAGCAGGGCCAGCAGGGGCACGAGCAGGGGCAGCAGGCCAGGAGGTAGATAGATGAACAATGGTGCTACGAAATTACGTGAACAATTCATACGCCCTAAATACGCTTTTGGGAGGCTCAGCGACCTAGTAAACGGGGGCCGAGGCAACCCTGGAACTGTGACGCACGGGTCCCAGGACCTAGCAGACGTGCTCCAACTTCTGGGGGGCACCATCCTTGGGGCCGAGGTCGACCTTGAGCGTGCGGCCGAAAAGCTCGAGCAGGACCTCGAAGCAGGCCTTTGAGATGGCGGGGTCGTAGCGGCCCTTGCTGAGCTCGTCGCGGATGAAGGCGTGTTGGGCCCAGGCGAACTCGTGGAAGCTGAAAACGACCCCGGCCTCGCGCAACTTGGCGCGGATAAGGTCCCGGCCGGCATCGGGCACGTGGGTATCCTTGAGCCCGAAGATGAGGGAAACTTCACCCTTGAGGTTGCCGAGGAGGTCGATGGTGTGGTTGCTGTCCGGGGACGGCGCAGTGGCGGAGAGGTTGGGTTTGTCGTGGGGGCCTAGGGTGCGAGAGTGGACATCTGTTGCAAAGTAGCAGACTGTGGCAGAGACACGGGGGTCCAGCTTTCACATCGTGGTAAGCATTTGGGAGTGCATGGGAATGTGGTTCCCTAGCGGATGAGCGCTGTGGCATGGTGTAGACCTACTGCTGCCCTCAGGGCGAGGTGCCCACCAAGACACATTCCCGTGGCTCCAATGAGGCCGGTGCAGGTTGGGAGGCTCAAGAGGTAGTCGACGGTCTTGTAAGAGTCCTGGTCATAAGACTCGAGCGTCTACGGAAGTCGGGAGAGGTCAGTGGGTGCGTGCCGCGGCAATCCTCATGGGTGGGGGAGACGAGGCAGGGGAACCTGCCTTTTTGACCTTCCAGGCGTTTCCCTGGTCGGTGCCGGGGACATCGTAGGCGAGAGCCTCAGGGCCGGTGAAGTCATGGTATGAGCTTGGGGCGGCGACGATGTAGCCCTGGCCGGCGATCTGGCGGGCAAAGCGGGCGACTGGGCCGGTGACCTGGTAGATCTCACTGAAGAGGAGGACACCTGGAAAGCGCCTGGGTCGGGTGTCAGCACGGTGTATAGAAGGTGGGGTTTGGGTTGAGAAACAGATGGAATAGGGAATGGCTGATACGAGAGGAAGACATACATACGCGTTGGGGTACTGGGGCACGGTGGGGTGGAAGATAAAGATCCTCATGGAGCTCTCGACGCTGTTGACGGTGGTCGCCACGTCGGCGTGGGACTCTTTGATGAGCATGGTGGTGTCTTGAAAGTGTGTGTTGTGTGTGTGTTGTGTCTTCTGCGTCGGCAGGGTGCGGAGGCCAAAGTGTGGTGTCGTTGCTGTCGAGGCTGCTGTGGCTGCAGTGGTGGGGGAGGACTCTGGACTCTGGAAGAGTCCTGGGTGGGGCATCCCTGCAAGGGGCCGGCGATGTGACCGGTAGATCTCCCCGGTCATGGACAAGGTTGTGTTGTTTTCGGGACAAGGCCACGCTAGGTCTGGTCTGACAGCAACGGCAGCGGCACAGGTATATTGATATAGATGATCTACACAAGACTACTGAGGTGTACATGATAACTCTCCCGGGTTTAATAGGCATCACTCTCACTCCATAAACTACCACCCCCTCTGGCTACACCCGGGACCAGCTCAACTGTTCCTCCACCACGGGCCAGCTATTGCCGCCTTTTTGTGTGGGTGAGTGGTCTCCTGCAGTGGTCCATGATGCGGCCGGTGTAGAAGATGAGGAGGGGGGGAAGAGGCTCAAGGTGCAGTGGCATTTGGAGCTGGCCTTTTGAGCTGCTTTCAAGTGAATCAAGGCAGTCTAACATACATCCACCCATGTATGGGCATCCATCTACCGGTTCTACTACCTAGCCTCGAGCTGTCACTGGCGGTTTCCTGCCCGGGTCGTTTGCAGGCACTAAGAGCCATTGCTTGTTGCCTGCTGCCTTGAGACAGACCATCACAAGCCTGTCATCACCACGGCTAACATTACCTACCTAGGTACCTACTTCCAAGGTTGTCTTTGCTGCTCTTGTCCCTCTTTCTTCCTTTCTCCTCCGCGACCATCCTGCTCGACTGAGAGCACAACTTGGTGCACAACCAGGCTGCGTGCACTGTGAGTCTGTCTCGTCCCCAATCTCACACCCTGTCACATCATCTCGCTCTGAGACTTATTTTACTTCTAGGTCCTTGTCTTTCTCAGGCCAACGATACTGCCCTGCCCGCCTTGTCCCAAAAGAAAAAGGCACGCCCCTGTCGCACCTCGCACCTCGCCTTGATGGCAGCCCATCCTTTGCCACATTCAAGCATCTGTCCCATTCATCTGTCCCTTCTACCACCCGGAAGGAACCATCACTCAACCATCAGGGAAGGCAAAGCCTCTGGGTAAGTACTTCACCTGCTTCACCTCCCTTCTCGCACCACCTGTCACCTTCAACCCCCACCCCCTCCCCCACCACCACAACTCAAGACAGGCATCACCAGGTTTCTCCCTCATGCCCAAAAAAGAGCCTCTGGCGGCACAATACCACCCTGTCGAAAACGGTGTGGCCCTCCATTTCCTGCAAACAAGCTGGAAGCACCTGGCCCAGATAAGAGATCCACCCGTTTTCTACAGCAACCTGCCCAGGGCCCCTCCCCACCCTCCCGGTCCATCAGACTCTGACCATTGGTGCCAGTCACATTTTCTCACTGTCGCGCTGCCTTCATGTCTCTGAAGCAGTTCAACGCCGATGTGCGGGCCGTCCGCTCTCGCATTGAAGATGATGGAATCCCAGGGGTCTTTGCTATCGAGCGCGGTGACTCCGACGGCGAGGTCGTTGTCACTGTCGCCCATGAGAAGCTGCCCGCCCCTTTATCCATCCGGCTGCTCCCCCAGAGCCTCGACCGCTACCCAGATGGCAACAAATTCCTGGTTTTCACATCCTCCGATGACGTTCCCACCAATATCGTCACGGCCCTCGACGACCTGCGCGACTACGCTTCTGGCATGAAGCTTCTCGACGCTATCACCGCCCTGCCAGCCCGCCTCGATTTTGCCCTCCACTCTCTTGACGGTGACCAAGACACCATCATGCAAGGCCCCGGCGACCTTGATGACTCTGATGAATCGATGGGCGATGAAATCTATGGTGACTTCAACGATCTAGACTTCGGTCTATCGTTCAGGCATACCGACAGCCAGTCTCTTCCACGCTCCCGCCTTGCCACCGACGTCCTACGAAGAATCAAGCTTGACCTGCGCGGCGCACGGGACGCAGGCTGCAAGCTCGGCGTCTTGGAAGGCCTGCAGCACTCTTCTGAAACCCATATCTTCTCTCTGTCCATTCGCGCCAATCAACTGGGTATATCAAACGAGGCTCTCGAAGCGTGGGATGTTGACATGTCCGACTACATCATCCTCCTGGTCCAAGTTGACGACTTGTATCCCTGTGCCCAACGGTTACATGAGATGGCCTGTGCCAATTTCAACGTCAAGTTCCGCTTCGGCAAGGGCGCCAAGTACAAACCCTCACCCGCGCAGGCCCGCGCGGCATTCCAGACCGAGTCCTCTAGAAACCGCGACCCATCCCAAGCCGAAACGCAAGCTGTCGAGAATGATCAGGGCTGGACTTTTGACAAGATTTTTATTTCCAACTCCCTCGAGCAGTTCATGAACGAACAATGCTTGTCCATGGTCAAGCTTCGTTTTCAAAACCCGACCTACTCATGGGATGGTGCCAACGAGCACTTTCGGAACCTGTCCTCGACCTCTTGGAGTGATGAGACCGTTGCCAAGGCCAACGATATCAAGGAAGCCACAGGATCCAAATCCAAAGCAACAAACAAGACAAGGTCGGCCAGGAACTTGAAAGGAAAGCAAACGGCAACGGCAGAAAAGACTGCGTCGGCGGCAGATGAAGTTACGCCGTCGTCCAAGCCCATTTCGAATTTCTTGATGTGGGATGCCGCCGCCATCCGCCCCCTCGGGCAATGTAGTACCCCCCTCATCTTCATGCAGTTCGCTGTTCACTACTTCTCCCGATGTACAGAGTACTGTCTTCGCTGCCACCGGCATATTGGGACCGAGTTCGAGGCCCTTAAGCCTTTCGTCTGTTCAAACCCCTTGTGCTTGTTCCAGTATCTCTCCATGGGCTTCGGGCCTTCCATCGAGCATGAAATCCTGACACAGCCATACGTTGTTGACCTGCTTGTCAGCCTATGCTACAGTAGCGTCTCGACTCCGGTTCCGAATCATTATGACACCGCGTCACTGCAATACAAGATTCGCGAATTTCCCTGTGGGCTGCACCTCAAGGTCCCACGCCCCTCCAGTGTGTCTCCAGCAAACGCCAACACCGCCGTCGCCGCATCATACGCCAGCGCCGCCATGGCAGCATCCGCTGGTACCACCACGGCGCCTTCGAACGAAGCGGACACTGCACCTACCACCTCGATCAAGGTCTGGGCCGACCTGGGGAACGGTGCAGTGACAGTATTAAGTGAGGACCTCGGCCGCATCGCCCCGGACACGTGGATTACGCTGGGAGATGGGGCACGTCACCATCATGGGCGTGTCAAGTATGTCGACCACAGCACCAAGACCCTCGAGGTTGATTTGATCATTCTTGAACCACCGCGCGCCGCCGGGCCGGTCAATATGGAACTGCATTTCCATGATACCGACTTCGACGACCTTGATGATGCTGCGAAAGCAAGCTCAATGATCTCAATCTTGAAATCACTCCCATCTATCAGTTCTCTACGAGAGTACCTGATAAAGAATCCGCATAACAAATTGAGGTCATACGCCGGCATCTTGCCTGCAGCTGTAACTCTTTTGGAGTGGATTGTGGCGTCCAACCGTTCGTGCATCCTGCAGGTGACTCCTGTGGAAGACCACGACGCGCAAGATCAATCTCTCCTGGAATCGATCAAGACTCGGGACCAGGAAGCTATCCCATCCTTGAAGGGTCTCGTGCAGTTTCGTTTTGCACAGGGCGCCCCTGATAAGGAGCTTCGGTTCCACCGAGCTTTGAAAGAAGCGAAACTGGAAAATACCGACTATCCTACCCTGTTTGCCTGGCATGGAAGCGCCGTGTCCAACTGGTACGTGTACTCCTACCTTTACAAACCAGGCCTGCGCCGCGCACACGTCCCTGGCCTCCTCCGCTGCTATCGGCTCGTGTGATGACGCCACCCCATTGAGTGATGGCCTGCTGACTTCCCTCAGGCACAGCATCCTTCGCCATGGTTTAGATTTCAAAGACATCGTCAACGGCAGGGCGTATGGGAACGGCGTATACTTTGCACGAGACTACAACACTAGCCACGGCTATTCATCTTATGCCACTCAAGATGGTACCAGCCGCTGGCCAAACTCGGCCTTGGACATCTCCAAGGTGATCTCCCTATGCGAAATCGTGAACACCCCTCAGCGTTTTATGTCAAGCTCCCCATATTATGTGGTGGGGAATGTTGACTGGATCCAATGTCGCTACCTGTTCGCTCAGCAAGCGACCAGCCCAGTGGGGGAGGCAACCTCGACTGCTCCCGCGAGCGGTGCCACATACGACCTCCCCGACGAACTTGCGCTCGTCCAAGATCCTCAGGGGCTTGTTTTGGGACCGGATGGCAAAGCCCTTCGTATCCCTCTGAAGGCAATACCGACGAGGAAGCAACATAAACCTCAACCTCCATCTTCGTCGAAGCGTGCCCACGAGACGACATCTCTGGCGAGAGAGACAGATGAGGAGCAAGCCTCGGATCTCGAATTCCTATTTGACGAGGACGAGGAACTGGCCTCGCCACACGCAGCCAAGCGATCTATCCTTGCAAGGGATTCCAGCGTTGACAGCATGACAGTTCGTGAGGTCACAGCACAGCGGCCACTGACACCGCCGCAGACCGACTTTCGGGCGGGCACATTAGACCTCAGCAGCCTACCACGTCTTCCGTTGCCCGGCTGGGCCGACAGTAACTCGACAAGGACGCTCGCCGGAGAGATCAAGCACATGCAGAAGGTTCAGTCCAGCA
Source organism: Diaporthe aspalathi (assembly GCA_001447215.1). Lineage (NCBI taxonomy): Eukaryota > Fungi > Ascomycota > Sordariomycetes > Diaporthales > Diaporthaceae > Diaporthe > Diaporthe aspalathi. The sequence goes on from LJJS01001217.1 coordinate 29,961, forward strand.
CCCCGCCGCACGAGCTCGGCTGGTACGTCGACTTCGATAGCATGGAGAACATGTTCCAGTGGATTGTCGAGTTCCACAGCTTTGATCCCGAACTCCCCCTGGCGAAGGAGATGAAGAAGGCCGGGGTCACGTCGGTCGTCCTGGAGGTGCGCTTTGGACGCGACTACCCGTACTCGCCGCCCTTTGTGCGTGTTATCCGGCCCCGATTTCTGCCATTTGCCTCGGGAGGCGGGGGCCACATTACCATCGGAGGCGCCATATGCATGGAGCTTCTCACCGCGTCGGGATGGAGCCCAGTGACAAGGATGGATGCTGTCTTCGTCTCGATCAGGATGGCAATGAGTGAGACGGAGCGTCCAGCACACCTGCAGACCATGGAAACATCGGCCAGAATGTTTGACTACGGTGCCAGCGAGGCACTGGACGCATACATACGGTTTGCAAGTGCTCATGGGTGGACGGTGCCCAAGGACCTGCGGGAGACGGCTACCCAGGGTGCAAAATAGGGCTGGCTAGACGTCCCGGGTGCGTGGGCAAGCTGCGGTGCAATCCCAAGCCATTTGCGGCTTTTAGACTCATAGTAGACTATGTATTCGATAGCTTCCGTACCGAAAAACGGACAAAAGACACACGTGCCCATGACGTGTTGACCATACTGTATGCAGTTTAATAATTTTGTGCGCTTGTTGGAGCCAGCCGTCGTCGGATACTACTACAGTAGCAGGCAAGATCTTGTCTGGCACGGCCCGCCCAATCTCGTCTCAACACCCAAGATGTGCACAATGCCAAAAAGGAACCATTGGATCATCAACCGTCAAGAATTGCAGGCGAGAGTCGTGTGGTCTGTTAAGGAGGGAGCAGCCGTCCGTACTCCTGCACTTGGGGGCCTACGACTCCCAGGCCGCGGCCGTGATGAGCTAAGCACAGACCACAGCCGCTCAGTTCCAGCTCGCTCAGTCAGTCAGTGAGTGCAATTTTCACCACTTGCACAAAACCACGCCCGAGGACCCGACCGCTCTGACAAAAGACCTCAAGGGCTTGGGGAATTGAATAGGAGTGCCGCGTTATCTGGATTTTCCCGGACTTGCTTGCACTACAGCACAGCGCCTCTCCTGCACAGCACACTGTCCCGTCCCATTCATCCACAACCGAGATTGCTTGACTGAGACGTGCCCGAGAGCGCCGTGTGGACGGACGGCTCCTCGCCACAGCTGCACACCGGCGATGGATGACGCCACTGGAGCTGGGCTCTTTGAGAGGGACGGAGTACTGGTAGCCGTCGAAGGCTGCGTAAGGACAGACGTCCCACCTTTCCATATAAGCATCACATCACCTGCTGACAATGCCCTAGGGCCACGGCACCCTCAACGCCATCTATACCGCCGTGGCCGCTGCCTCGCGCGCCCGCGGCTGGCCCGGGGTTGACGTTCTCATAATCTGTGGTGACTTCCAGTCCACCCGCAATGGCCACGATGTCGAGGTCATGTCGGTCCCTGCAAAGTATCGCGTGCTCGGCGACTTCCACGAGTACTACTCGGGCACCCGCACCGCCCCGTACCTGACCCTCTTCATCGCCGGTAACCACGAGGCCGCCGCATATCTCTGGGAACTCTACTACGGCGGCTGGGTCGCCCCAAACATCTACTATATGGGCGCTGCCAACGTGCTGCGTGTCGGCCCACTGCGGATCGCTGGGCTGAGCGGGATCTGGAAGGGGTTTGACTACCGCAAGTCACACCTCGAGAGGCTTCCGTTCAGCAGGGGCGACATCAAATCCTTCTATCACGTGAGGGAGTTTGACGTGCGCAGGCTGCTACAGATCAAGGAGCAGGTGGATGTGGGGCTGAGTCACGACTGGCCCAGGGGCATCGAGAAGCACGGTGACGTGCAGCAGCTGTACCGTACCAGGCCCATGTGGAAGGAAGAGAGCCTGGACGGCTCACTGGGTAGCCCTGCGGCCGAGTATGTCATGGACCGGTTGAGGCCCGCCTTTTGGTTCTCAGCACACATGCACTGGAAGTTCGCCGCTGTTAAGACGTATGCCCCTCCCACTCAGGGCGGCGGCGTGGACGGCGGCACACACGAGACTGGCCCCGAGACATCAACTGCCTCCCCGAAAGTAGACGGCCTGGTCGAGAATCCCAACGAGATCGATCTGGATGTGGACGACGATGAAAAGAGCCAGCCGCCCTCACAGGGCCAAAACAATGGTCCCGCCTCCGGGGATGAGCAGGCAGCCTCAACGGCCGCGGCCACGGTCACAGATGAGCTTCGCGCGCAACTCCCGGCTTCGTTCACTCAACAGCCAAAAGCAAAGCCCTCCGCAGGGCCGAAACCCCCGCCAGGCCAGCCTGTTCCGCCGACCATAACCAACAGCACTGTGCGCTTCCTCGCACTCAACAAGTGCGAGCCAGGCCGGGATTTCCTCCAGCTCTGTGGCATCCACCCCGCCGAGGCGCCCACCGCCGAACAAGCCCCAGGGCCCGAGCACGGCCCGCTGCCCCACCAGGGTCGCTTCGCACTGCAGTACGACGCAGAATGGCTCGCCATCACACGCCACTTTCACCAGCACCTCACCATCGGCGACAGGGCGGCCCAGGTGGCCGCGGACGAGGGCGAGGAGGCCTACGCGCCCAAGCTAGCCGAGGAGCGGGCGTGGGTCGAGGAAAATTTAGCCCGCGCGGGCAAGCTGGCGGTGCCGCACAACTTTGCCCAGACGGCGCCGGCACTGGCGGAGGGCGCGGACGAGACACTGTGGCAGCTGCACTCGGGGATCCAGCCGCGGGAGTACACCAACCCGCAGACGGGGGCGTTCTGCGCGCTGCTGGGGCTGGAGAACCTATGGAACGCGAGCGAGGAGGAGAGGGAGCGGCGGCGGCAGGAGGGCCCGCCCCCCGAGGCGGACAGGGGCGACTGGGGTTTCAGAGGAGGGCATGGTGGTGGTCGAGGTAGAGGGAGAGGAGGTGGGCGTGGCGGCGGTGGTGGTTTCGGGCGAGGCGGAGGAAGGGGACGGGGACGGGGAAGGGGAAGGGGAAGGGGTTGGTGATGGTGATGGGAAGCAACCTCCCACCCAAGGAACATAGGGCATGGCACGGAGCGTCACGTGATTGCCATGGGAGCAGAGATACCCAAGGCCAAGGGGCATTGCTTGTGTTTTGAAAAGCATTGTTTGATCTATCTGGGGCTGAAGCGGCGAGTCTGGCCGTCGTTTCCACGGGGCAGCAGCGGTCAGCGTGAAGCAGGCATGTCTCCCCTCTGAAAAAGCGAGATCTCAACGGGGCGCTGAGTCAAGCAGAGTGTGGGGGAAATGATGATTGATCTTCCACCCGTATTAGACAATCAACCCACGGGTGCGAGAAGGGTTGATCGCATATGCTAAGATGGGGAGCCCCTTTATCAAGGGCGTAACAGGTTCATGTCTTTGCTGTTCCTGGCAGCATCCAACACAACGACCGACGCTGAATCGAGGAGGGGTCGGCCGGCCGAAGGAAAATAAAAAAAGAATGACATGGTGGTCGAAATCCACCATCTCGTTGACATTTGTGTGTGTTGCATTGAACCACGAGGGTATCGCAATAGACCACTGATTTGTTCCCAGACGCCTTGCCTCGCCTTGCCTTGCCTCTGCCTTGTGGCGATGTGGCCCATTACCGAGCCGTAGCAGCCGTCCCCTACGCCATAGGGCTGTGGAGAAAGGAAACCGTGACGGAGAGTCACCTCAACAGAACTGGTCTTGGTGGGAGGTCAGCTCTCAAATCTCATGGCCTGTTGCCCGACGACTGCTGCAGATGCTCACTATCCATCTGGAGGTAGTCGGCGGCCATGAGGAGCTCGAGGCACATGTCGACTGGGATGGCCATGTCCGGGACGTCGTCCTTGTCCTGGTACCTGTACCAGTAGAGCAGGTACTCAACGACCTTCTCCAGAACCACGGCGCTGTTGGGGAGGGGGGTTTTCAGTCAGCAATGGCCCCGTCATGCACGAGAGGATGGCCCTTCTGGGGTGATGGAGAGAGAGGGAGCCGTATGTGCTGGCATCTCAGATCAAGTGTAGTTGACAGTCAACCAGAACCGCTTGCAGGCGGCTCTGTCAGAAAGAACACAGCGAAATAAATGTGATTCATCATGGATAGTGGCGTGGCGTGGCGTGGCGACAGGGTGAGTAGGGAGGGAGACCAACCTCATCTCGGGCAGGTTGACGACCGTCTCCCGGTTCTCCCTGAAGTGCTTGTCGGGATCGACCGAGGTCCGGAGCATCTGGCTGGCGTGGCAGGCCTCACGCGGCAGGACGTACTCGAAGCCCTCAGCCGAGACGAGGGTGATGTACTTGCTGGGAGCCATGCTTGCAGGCTTGCAGGCTTGCACGCTTGCACGCTTGGTTGAGGCTGAAGGGAAGAAGAGAAGGTTTTGGGGCAAAGGCGTGACACCGTAGTGGCCAGAAGAGAGGTTGTCGGTTGAATTTTTCAAGTGGGGGGGAGGAGGCGAGCTTGGGCCACCTGGGAGCAGTTTGGTAGCTTGCGGATGTCAACGTGCGGTGGGTTAGTAACGGAGATGGAGCAGGCAGCTGGTTGAGGTGGTGGTGAGAGTGGGCAGCGAGGCGTTGGCAGAGGAAGGAAGGCCTGGCTTTGAGGCCGCAGCTGCAGCGGCAGGGGGGCGGGGCGTAAAAAAGGGCAGCAGGGCAGCAGGTTCGGCAGGGCAGGACAAGGGCAGGCACAGCAAGGCACAGCAGGCACTTGTCGGAAACAGTCCAGCCACCTCTAAATCTTAAGGTTGCCTGTTTAAAGACCAGTTCCCCAGTCTTTCCTGCCACCGAATTACAAGGGTCGCGGGTCATGATGGCAGCACCAGCGCCCACCAGCAGGACCCAGGCAGGCCTGGCAGGTGGGGCCATGGGTGAGGCTTCCCTGCCCAGTCAGGCGGGCTGTATTAAATGGTAAACTAAACATTAAGTTATTATAAAACTTCAAAACCTCGCTTTTAAATTAGGTAGTTTATTATATATTTAAACTTTATATTTTTAATTCTTATTAATTCTGATTATTTTTTTATTTATATAAAATATATAATATTTTTTTAAAAGTTTTATTATAAATAATTATGTCAAGGTCTGATCTACTTTGGTACTGCTATATAGACACCCAGACCTGCCAGACTGCCGGGCTGAAGTTGAAGTCGAGTGATGAGGTGAGGCCCAAATGACGTTGAGGTCGAGTGCTTGCGGTCCCACGCAGCAAAGTCGCTGGGCCAGTGGGCCTGGATCAATGTTGCATCATCATCAACCACCACCTCCACCGTCACCACCACAACCTCCAGTAAATCAATCCGTCAATCCATCAATCCACAGTTGATTTTGGTCATGCTGTAATAGGAATAATAAGGCGTGCAATGGTGCTGTGCTGTTGTTCCTTGCTGCGCCAATGCATTGGTCGACAGCTCGGCGTTGCTGGGGACAACCCGTAAACACACCCGTGGCGGCGCACACACCACATCGAAGGAAGCCTTATCCGCAGCAGCAGCAGCAAGGGTGGTTACCGAGGTATCGGGGTACCTACATGCAATAGTCACCCTGCCTGGGTGCGCAGGTACCGAGATACTTGCAGTCCCTACAGTAGTAGAGCCTCTTCCCTCCCATCCTGCCTGCTACCCAGCTTCTCTTGAGACACATTACCAACCTCTCTCTTTCTCCCTGTACGCCAATTCCGACCTTGGCTTCTTCTCCATCTTGCCTCGGGGGAACCTCCCACCTGGCCTCTCCAACCCTCCAACCCTCCAACCCTCCAACTAACCCAACCGACCAACAACAACAACAACAATAACAACACACACACACACACGCATATACACACACCCCTCCACCTCGCTCACTCGGGCCCGCCTATCAACAATCCGCGCATTCATTTACACCTGCACCGCATCCCCCTCACATAGCCGAACAGCAACCAGTATTTACCTACATTACGAGATACATCGACTCGCCCACTCAGCAACAGCAACAAGGACAAGGACAACAAACACCTACCCGCCTGTCTTGCTCACATCCCATCCCATATACCACTGCTAGCTTATCGACCCGACCACATTTCACTCCGAGACCAGTCTCTTCCGGAGCGAAGTGCTGCCTGTACCTCCTCGACTCACTGACGGAAACGAAACCCAGCTGCCCCTGCTAATAAGCTACCCGTGCTTAAGCGTGGTCTGGCCCCGCCATTCACTGGCAATCGCATGCGAGCGATAGACACAGAGGGGGGGAAAATTCCATGAGCATGGCTTCGAATTACAGCTACCGCAACTCGTACTACAGCAACAACCAGCCACTCCACGACGAAAAGTACTATGAGAGTGGCCGCAAGACACCAAGCAGCACAAGACGGCAGCAACGGTCAAGTGATGGGACCATCAGCACTATGATGAGCAATTCCACATCCGGTCGCGAGTCATCAGCTACGGCCATGACAGACGCACCCGCCTACTCCAAGAAGATCGTCGTCGTCGGCGACGGCGGTTGCGGGAAGACGTGCCTGTTGATCAGCTACAGCCAGGGATACTTTCCAGAGGTACGTTGATGGAGGCCTTGCTGCTTTACACACACCACAGCCTCCTCCGCCGGTGTTGCCGGTGTTGCAACCAGCTGACAGCCGCGCAGAAATACGTCCCAACCGTCTTTGAGAATTACATCACCTACCCTACGCATCGCCCTAGCGGTAAGACCGTCGAGCTTGCCCTGTGGGACACCGCAGGCCAAGAAGAGTACGACCGCCTGCGACCGCTGTCCTACCCAGAGACAGACCTCATCTTCGTCTGCTTTGCCATCGACTGCCCCAACTCACTTGACAATGTCATGGACAAGGTCTGTCCCTGCTGCTCCTCTTCCGCTTTCCCTCATCCGCCGCTAACATGAATAAACAGTGGTACCCCGAAGTCCTACACTTCTGCCCGTACACGCCGCTCATCCTTGTCGGCCTCAAGTCTGACCTGCGCTACAAGAAGACCTGCATTGACATGCTCAAGACCCAGGGCCTGACCCCTGTGACACGGGAGCAGGGCATGGGCGTCGCACAGAAGATGAACGCCCAGTACATGGAGTGCAGCAGCAAGGAGATGAAGGGCGTCGACGAGATCTTCGAGCAGGCCATCGTCACCGTCGTCTCCAACGACCGGCGGAACCTCGAGGCACAGGCTGCGCAGCGCCAGTCCTCAAGGCGGGACAGCACACACCTCGGCGGCATCCCCGGCGCTGCCGGCATCCGCAAGAAGAAGAGAAAGTGCAACTTCCTGTGAGAGATGGCCCTGCGAGCACGATGGGCGGAGCTCTCGCCACCCAGCCACTGGCGGCCCGCCACGAGCTGCACCGCGCCGTGCGGTGCCTAATGAGACGACGCACGAACCGACATGAACAACACCTCGCCTGATGGACTTGGCAGGACACGTTTTCCTTGACTCCATCATGAGACCGAATAAGGAATGCGACCCGGTGAACGGAGGCCCGTTCGGGAGGCCCATGATGATGAAGACGACCATGGGCAGACGAATCGATGTACGAAATGATGGCCAGATGGGCGGACGGGCGGACGGACCACGCCAGTCCGCAGTGGATCGCGATGATGCACTTTTTCTTTTATATCACACTACAGCCTCATATTCGCATTGTCTCACGTTGCGTCATCTCTTTTCTTGTATGTTGATGATACCTCCCTCTCTGGCGGAAGGAGGGGAACAAATGGACGGCTTCGAGGAGTCTCCACTCCGGCTGGCTCGATGCCTAGGGACACCCTCTCAGACGCTGTCACTGGCGCCCACACCGGGTGCCCGATCCCACACCGGCTTGCCTGTCCTGCAAATGGACGGGACGGGGCGGGCTTCACTTGTTTCTATGGGATATACTGAGTCATGGTTTTTGCACTGCATGGAATAGGAAACGTTAGGAGTTCATCTTCCTAAATCGAGATTAATCTTTCCAAAAACAAAAACAAAAAGAAGAAAAAAAAGGCTACAGGGGCGCTTGCCTCGTTGATAATTCTGTGACGGTGGTTTTGGGTCTGTCGGGCATCTATCCTTTCCCACTTGCATCACCCAAGTGCCCAGCTTTGGCCATCCCCGAGCGCCTTGTTCGCTCGCTCTCGGCGCTACTTTGACGCGCTGCGACCCACCCGATAAGCCCAACAAAGTGAAGGGGGCGGTGTGCGCCTCGTTCAGAGCAGCCCAGGCTCAGCATGGCGTAGAGAGTGAGGGTGAACGTGCGCTGCTTCTTGTCTGTTCCACACGGCACATCCCATCCATCTCCGATGGTCCCGACAGGAAGCCAGCAGGCCAGTGTCCCTTCATGTTGATGTCCTATGCTGGCCCTCGACATCTCCTGTGCTCTGGTCCTGGGCCCGCGGGCCCCCTTCATCGCCATCACCATCACCATCACCTGCTGCCTCCTGCCCCCTTTCCTCCGCCGCCTCGACAGCCTGCCCTTCCTCCTGGCCCTCGTCCTCCTCCTTAGCCATGACGTTCTCAAAGGTGCTCCACAGCGCCTCGACCGACGAGAACTCGTTGCCGACCGTGATGACGGCCTCGAGGTTCCGGTTCAGCTTGTTGATATTCGCCAGGACCTGCTCGAAGCTCTGTGTGTGGGGGGTGGCGCGCAGGGAGAGGGGTCAGTCAACTTCGGACGGAATATCGCGAGCGGGATGGGCAGTGGGCGGGGTCCCCCCCTCTTCTCTTCTCTTATTTACCGTTGCTATCTCCCCCATGAGCGCCTCGCGCTGCTGCTCGAAATAAGCCCTACCCAAGGGGTTGGACGCCGCCATGTCCGCGGGCAAGGGTTGGTTGTTGTTGTTGTTGTTGTTGTTGTTGTTGTTGTTGTTGTTGTTGTTGTTGGTCTTGTTGGTCTTGTGCTTGTTCTGGTCTCGTTCCGAAAGTCACAATGCTCGTGCGATGTCATGTGTACCCGTTGCATGCATGCGTGATGTGCTTGATCACTCCCACTCGCTGTTGATTGATTGATTGACTGCCGAGGTTTGGGCTGGGTGAGGTTGGGTGGGGCTGGACGGGGGGGGCCGCGTTCTGGCTGGTTCGCGTACCCGCGTCTTGGGACGACGAGTTGACGCGCTCGGGAGACTCTGGGGCGTTGCGGCTAGCGAGCCGGGATGTAAATTTCGGCGGGGTTTGGTTTTCTTCCCACATCTATCTTGCTTGATTGCGATTGCTTGCTTCCCCGTTGCTGTTGCCGTTGCCAGGGCAAGGCAAAAGCCAAAGTGGTGTGTGCTCGCTGGGGTTTCCTGCTGGGGTTCCTTCCGCAGTGACGTCGGCTGCGAGCTGCTAATTATAGCGTCATCAGGATCCATCCTTGGTTCAGCTGCGGCCACAGCGTCCCGTCCTAAAGGTCGAATGGCCCTTGGCCCTTCTTATAAGAGTGCTTCGTCTCCCCAATAACATAGTCGCAGCGGCCTTGTCCTCACTTCCTTTCGGCCACGCGGGTGACGCACCTGTGCTCCCTGTAGTTCTCCGTCTCGTAAGCTGCCAACCGCTCCTTCACTCCGCTGCCCTTGACCTTATTCATATGGCAGCCGACGGTCCATCAGCGAATAGTGCAGGAAGTATGAAAAGGGTGTCTCTATCGCGTCCCACGGTCATCTTATCCCTCCCATGCCTGCGCCCCGTCTCGTTCGTGCTCCCCCGGGCCCACACCTGCGTCCTCGGCGGCAGAGGGCTTGGAAGTCTCCGGGGCCGAGGGGAGCAAGAGGTTCTCAGGCGCGGCCTCGTCGGCCATGTCGTCTTCGCTCTCCTTGGCCCGATGTCTTCATGACGACGACTGTGGTCATTTGACTTCAAGTGGCTGCCGGACCGTGAAAGGCTGTTGTCCTCAAATCGGCTCCCAGGCAGTATGTCCACCAAGGGTGGAGGAAGGCCCCTCCCTTGGTCCAGCTGCAAAGCCTTGCGCCTCGTGGGTCCCAAACTGAAGAATATTCGAGGTCAGCCAGACCGGTCGGGTGGGAAACCGGAGCTACGGCACGTCCGCCAACGGCTCCGATCGCGGTCACAAATCAGATTGTTCGTGGGGAATCTGTTGGTTCTTTTTAACGTTTTACTCTTTTTTTTTTCAGACTCTCAAGAACATTACATCTCAAAGTAGATGCCATAGCAAAGATGCTCAAACGTCATGTACAATACAGAACTGGCTACAGACTTGGCCCGGCCCTCTGCAGGCTCCTTTTTGAACTCGAGCAACTTCCTCTCACCCCCAAGATCCTTTCCCTATTTAGATGTAATACTAGACCGTCCCACAGCTTATGCCAGCTTGATAGCGACGGACTTGTTCTGTGTGTAGTTGGCCAGCGCTGCCTCGCCGAGCTCACGGCCAATACCTGACTCCTTGTAACCACCGAAGGGCCTGAGTACATCAAAGTTAGCATCCTTGATGTTGAAAGGAGTGAGTGACAGCATGTGGGGGGGGGGGGTTTGACTCACATTTGGTGGTGCAGGGCGTTGTAACAGTTCACCCAGACGGTTCCGGCATTCAGCCTGTTGCTGACACGGATGGCAGTGCTGAGGTCTTTTGTGTGCACGGCGGCGGCCAGGCCGTAGGTGGTGTCGTGGGCAGCCTCAATGACCTCCTCCTCGGTCTTGAACTTGGCGATGGTGCACACGGGGCCGAAGATCTCCTCTTGCATGATCTTCATCTTTGGGGTGACGCCGGAGAAAATGGTGGGCTTGATGAAGTAACCCTTGTCGCCGTGGCGCTCGCCGCCCGTCTCGACGGTGGCTCCCTCCTCCTTGCCGGCCTTGATGTAGCTCATGATGCGGTCGTACTGGAGCTGGCTGACCTGAGGGCCTTGGAAGGTGTCCTCGGCGAAGGGGTCGCCGACCTTGTTCGCCTCGGCGCGCTTCTTGAATGCGGCGACGAACTCGTCGTAGATGCCGTCCTGCACGTAGATGCGGGAGCCGGCACAGCAGCACTGGCCGTGGTTGAAGTAGATGCCAAAGTTGACCCAGTTGATGGCGTCCTCAATACTGGCGTCGTTGAAGACAATGTTGGGGGACTTGCCGCCCAGCTCGAGCGTGACCTTCTTGAGGTTGGAAGACGCGGCGGCCTTCATGACCTGCCGGCCGACGACGGTCGAGCCGGTGAAGGCGACCTTGTCAATGTCCATGTGCGAGGAGATGGCGGCACCGGCGGTCTTGCCGAAGCCCGAGATGATGTTGACGACTCCCGGTGGGAAACCAGCCTCCTTGATGAACTGCGCCGCAACGAGGCCGGACAGGGGCGTCTGCTCGGCAGTCTTCAAGACAACGGTGTTACCTGTGGCCAGGGCAGGGCCCAGCTTCCACGACCACATGAGCAGGGGGAAGTTCCAGGGGATGATTTGACCACAGACGCCGATCTGTCAGGAGAATGTCAGCAAGTTCAGTGGCGATGGGTTGTGGTTAGACTAGTAGCTAAGCCAATGGCTAGACCAGTGCCAGTGGTGCTGGGGAAGGGGAGGGGGCTTACAGGCTCTGGCCTTGTGTAGTGGAACATGTCAGGGCTGATGTCGAGGGTCTTGCCCTCAATCTTGTCCGCCCAACCTCCGTAGTACCTTATGCAGCCGACAACAGCCGCGACGTCCCCCTTGGCCATGGAGATGGACTTGCCGTTGTCCAGGGACTCGACGGCGGCCAGCAGGTCAGCGTTCTTCTCGAGCAGGTCAGCCAGCTTCAGCAGGTAGATGCCGCGCTGCTGGGGGGTTGTGTCCCGCCATACGCCCTCGAAGGCCTTCCGGGCGGCGGCGACGGCAATATCGACATCCTTCTCGGTACCCTCGTGGACGGAGCAGATGACCTCCTCGGTTGCCGGGTTGATAACCTCGAACTTCTGCTTGTCGACGCCCTCGACCCACTCGTTGTTGATGAACCTGGGAGAGGTATGGTGTGTAAGCCACTCCACTCCTTCTACTGATCGGTGCGCAGGGAGTGCCGGGCTCGTCTCGAATGACACTTACAGGCCAATGGGCTGCTGGTACTTGCCAGTTACCGGCGTGTGGAGCTCCGTGAACAGAGACATGGCTGTGCGCGTTGTGTGGTTGGTGGGAGGTTGTGAGGGGGGGGAGGTGTTGTGTTGGTGTAAGGGTCTTCGTCGAGGTTGCTGCTAAGGGGTTCAGCTATAGAAGGTTGGGTTGGGTATCTTTTGGAAAGGAAAAGTCTGAAGATTGGAGAGGAGAGGGGGATCGGTCGAGGCGAGGTGAAGCGAAGCGGCGGCAGTTAAGAAGAAATAGGCAGAGTGGCAAAGGGGCGCCAAGGGGCGGTGGTAATGTAAATCGTCAGGCAAAGCGGGGTTGCGAGATGCCGTGGTCGAGCTGATGGGCTGCGTGGTTTGTGGTGACGATGTCCGTCCACCAGCCAGCCAGCCTGCTAGTGTGCGTACAAAGAGAAGCGCCGAGGCAGGAGACCAGACCGGGACAGTCTGGAGCTCCCTCCCTCCCACTGGAGCCAAAACCCGGATCCGCAGTTTGTCACTGGGGTCTCACACAACCCCCCCCACACCCGGCCTCATCCATGTCCATTAGCTAAAGGCCTTGCGTCGCCCGGGGGAATGGGAGCGGCTCACCAACGGACCAGTCAGCTGCAGGTTCTGAGGGGCCATGAAGGTGTATCTCAATGGCAGCACCCTCGACCCGGAGTCCGGGCGATGGGGAGCACAGCACGATGTGGCATGTGGACTATAGGCCTGCCTCATGGACACCCGGATGGACTCGGCCTCAGCCCGGTGCTTCGTCTGTCCCCCACATCCACGACGCACACGTCCCGCCGTGACAAGACCCGGTAGACACTGTTGTCGCCATTGTCCCGGGAATGGATCGCATGCCGTTTTTTTTTCCCTTCTTTTTTGGCCCTGGGCGAAAGGAGGCTGCAGTGTAAGACGACGTCTATGTCTGTTACAGGTATTGGGGGCGTGCAAGTGGGGTCGGGTTTGGAGCTTGAGCGACCCCGCACTCTCGAAGGCCACTTCAGTTCTGGCAGGGCCAACCGCTTTACCCCAACCTTTGGAACTTCCTGATGGCCCCCTATCGGTAGCGGTACCTAGTATGCCCAAAGAACACAATGGCCTCGGCTGGAATACGCAAATTGCAATGCTGGTTTTTGGGTGGGTTTTTTTTCCCTTCTCCTTGCTTTTCTTTTCTTCTCTCCCTTGTGCAGCCTCGCAGCCTCGCACCGTCCTACACCGAGGGAATACCTAACGGAGGTAGTACATGTACAACTGCTCAAAGCCAATTGCTCGGGACAATGCTCAGCGAGTGGAGCTGGCTGACCCTGCACGTGAGATCCCACTCCACGGGGCCCCACAGACTCGCCCCAGTCTTCAGTCAATGGAGCATATTCCGTCCACCTTTCCCCGAGTCAGCTGGTCAGCCAGTGGCCTCCCGCCCCCCGGCCCCTGGCCACCGCCCCTGGCCACCTCGCCCAAACCCGAAACTCCCTTCCGCCATGCATCTCACCCTCGTCACGTCCACACAGCTGGATTTCAACACCCGCGCGCCCAGCACAGCCAGGCAAACAAGTACACAACCACGCACAGAGCCCGGCCTGCCAAGCGACACATCGGCGGGCCGCAGTGCGGATCCGTTCCTCGTTCGGACAGCTGGAATCGCCCACGCCTGCATCTGGCTGATGCGGCTCACCACCGGGCCACTCACGGCCGAGGTTAAGCTTCTGCTGCTTCCTTGTGTCCGAAGAACAACAGGGTAGCCAAACTCACTCCACCATGCAGTGGGAGACGAGATCTGGGCCACGCTTCTTTCCTCCAAGGTTCACAGATCCAAATGTCTGAGAATTGCCCTGGCCGCCGCCCACCCCAGCTTTTGCTAGTCCTGCCACCACGCCTGTCATCATGTCTCACACACATACACACCTCCGCGTGTGCATTGGTAGGGCTGATGTGGGATGCACTGCCGCTTGCACCGTCGCTTGCACCTGCCATCTGGGAACACGGCCCTCTCTGCTTGAGGGAGCCCGGTGCGCGGAACGAAGGAAGGGGTGTCGCTGTGGGCAATGGCCGTCTTTCACTTTGAACCGTCGCATCACGTCACTCGCCCGCGTTCGTTCCTTGGTACCCACTGGTCCAGGTGAAGCTTTTCAGGCCCCGGCAATCTATCATCAGGGACGAGGTTGTGGCCGAGCAGGCCGTCCCAAAGGAGGTGTGACTACCTATACCAGGTAGGCCGTAACAGACCCCCGTGCTCTTCCCCAGACGCCAGTCGCCTCCACTTGGTAATGGGTCCCCTCCTGTTCCAAACAGTCGGGTCCGACTATCTCGGCTCTTCATATAGCCTTGTCTAGATTGAGTCCGCACTCGGTCTCTCTGCTCCTCGAATCAGGCCGTCCAACAGGGCTACACCCACCCTTTGCAATGTCCAGTCCTCTACGCCTCCTATCAGTCCGGGAATCACTAGACCAGCCGCGTCAAACCTGCTTTGCCCAGAATGTTAAACCCCCTGGTCCAGAGCAGACACAGGCTGCAAGCCAACGTTGCCAGAATCACTGCCGATCCGGTTCCCAGCCGAGTCTGGCATGGCGGGTACATATGTAGTATTTCCTCGTGCCACTTATTTCTCGTCCCCACCTCTTTCGAAAGAACGCCCCCCGGGGGGAGGGTCCTCCCCGTCATGGCATAAAGAGTTCGGGAGCGACAGGCACTGGGTCGCTTCATCCGGAAGTGTCTGCTCGAATCCGTCTGGCCTTGAGATACTGCTATGCTCGATTCTTCGTGTCCCAGCGAATGGAATGATCCGCAGCGAGTGCTCCACCCAAGTTACCTTGCCACCGTAATCTGGCCCCAGCATGTTCGGCTCCAAGGAAATTATGGTGCTGTACACGTCGTTCTTGGCCGCGTTTACTTACTTTGATAGCAAGCAAGCCCTTGAGAGATTTTGAAGATCTGGCATGCCATAGCGTCCTCGTCGATCTTAGTCAACTTCAACATGCTCGGAAACGATTGTTCTCACAGTCCCCGGGCGCTTGACCGATGGTGCGCGACCATGTGAAGAGCGTTACCGCATCCACTTCTGCTCACCCGCTGCTCGCGGCGAGCATCAGTGTGTGCGAGTGTCATTACCAGGCCTAAGATAAAGGGCACCCGAGGGACACCTCGCGGCTGGCAATCACGGCTGTGACTTTGCTTGCTATATGCGTACTTCCGGACTTGTGACGATTGAAGCAGATACGGCAGATGCAGTTGCGCGAGCAAGTGGTAGTGCATGAATTGTTCCATCAGCAGGGTTATCTCCCACAGTGTCTCTCTACCAACGCCTACGACAGCTGTGACGCAGGGGGCTGGCCAACACCCAAGGGGGCGAGGGGGGCACCAAACCCACAGCTTCCCGTATGGCAGCAGCTTATCAACCGCTCTTGTCTTGACAAGGAAGTGTATAGTACCGCCCCGTTGCGCTGCAGGATGAGTCCACCAGCTATTGACTTGTTGACCGCATTCGCTCCATTCGCTCCAGTGGACTGCAACTTTCAGGGTCCTGTGGGATCCAAAGGGTTTGCCAAGAGAGCCCTGAGGCAGTCCCAGTATCAGTGAGAGGTAACGGTCGGAGATGAAAAAGACGGTACCACAGATGCTCTGGTTCCATATGGCCGCGATTACGGGCACCGAGCAACATCACGGACGCAGCCGCGCCAAGCCGAAGCCCTAGCATCTGGGCCACCATCATTTGCTCATGGGTGACTTATCCACGCCCGGCGGGGACCATCCGCATTGCTCTGACACATCACGTCAATCATGATGCATTCCAGGATCGGTCAGGGCGCCTTGCACGAATGTTCCCAGGAGCACGAGCCTACGAGCTATTAGACTGGATGGTATCGCGACGAAGGCAGTTGCAGCATCTCGTGCGGTGGTGACATGTCGTGGCTCAGAAGCTTCAATCAAGGCTGGCATATTATGCCGTGAAAGATTGTTGATGTAAAGGCAGTCGCCTCGAAGACTGTATCCAATACTTGTTGTTTTGGCTACGACTGGCGCAGAACAAGAGACAAGACATTGTATCTGTTTTACACTTGGGACGCGGCTGAGCTGGCGTCGGCAGGGAAGTTATTCTGCGCAGAGCTTGAGAAAGGTGGAATTAAATCCAAAACCAACGCAATATGGCCACTGCTATCTTATTGATGATTCCCGTCCGAGTCGGTTTGGGCTCTTTGCACCCAACCCGGTCACCCCTTTCCATTTCAGTGCCCATCTCTTCTACTAGTTGGTTTTGTTTTTAATCCGGACACAAATCTCTTTTTTTTTTTTTTTTGGAAAAAAAAAATCAAAATGCAAGCGGTCCCTTTATATAGTCGTAAACGCTTAAGGACCCAGCGTTAATTAATGAATACAATGCTAATAACAGTAGGTTACGAGAAGAAAAAAAGTCGTTGCTAAAAAAAAATAGCAATAGCCTCGTAACAAGGCTAGTTAAGACCAGCTTCGAGCCACGCGAAAACTAAAACCGTTAACACGAGCAGCCCCCAGGCCAACTTACACTCCAGCGAAGAGTCACACGGCAAGATTCGAGCTGGTCTCTCGACTATAACTCTTCTACTAGTATGGCTTTATAATGGTGAAGATTGCAGTTGCAGGTGGGTCTGGGTTTAAGTGCTGAATTTTAAAGTTATCAGTTAATGCTCTAAATTGCTTGAACTACCTAGGTATATATAACTACTAAAGGTCGCTAGGGAAGTCACTGATGTTTTATTAGCTGTGATATAACTAAGTATTCTTAGACTTCGGCTACACTATATACTTCGCTGTTTAATTAACCTTTTAGATTTTTTCTATTATTATATTTAATTATTTACTATTTGCAAAAGTTTTAACTGCTTTTTAGCTTAAAGCTTGTTTATAAAGTTAATAATAGCTTTATATATTTTTTTATTATTAGGCTAATTTAGCAGTTTAAATTTCTTTTATTTTAATATATTTTTAAAGTTTCTTTAACTTGCTTTTAATAAACCTAAATATTTATAATAAAATAAAAAGTTTAAATCGAAATAAGTTAAATTTTAAAATTAAATTTTTTAATATTAGTTTTAAATAAATTATATTTAAAAACCTTTTTATAAAACTTATTGTTTTTAAAAATTTAAAAACATTTAATATTATTTTAAAAGAATATAAATATTATAGCTTAAATTAAAGCATTTTAAATTATTTATTTAAATTAGCAGCTATATATTTAGCTTTTTACTATATTAAATATTTATTATTATAAAAGCTTGCTTTTAAAAGCTTTATTTGTTAAATATTAGAAAAAAAAGACAGAGGTCTTATAAGGGACTAAACTTTTTTATAATTAAGAAACTAGCTTAAATCTCGCTATGTGACTTTTTGCTAAAGTGTAATTTTAGTTTTTTCACGGCTTAAAGCTGGCTTTAATTAGCCTTATTTGTTATAAATGTAACAGGAATAAAACTAGGGCTGGACTATTAGTCCCCTGGAGGCGCAGATAAACCCTACCGGCCAGTTAGATAAACTAGTAAAAAAAAGCACAACTTAGCAAAGTTATATAATAAATTAAAAAAATAACTAAAACAATTAAAGTAATAATATTACTTTGAAGTAATTTAATTAGTTTAATACTTTTATGACTTTAAGCAAATAATGTTTTAAATAAATTATAAAAAATAATATTTTTATTATTTTTAATTAAAGAATAAATTATATAAATTTATATTTATTATTATTAAATATTATTATTTAAAATAACTTTAATAATCTTTATTTATTATTATTATATTATTTAAAATAAATTTATTTTAAATATTTTTTAAAATATAAACTTATTAATTAAATTTATTAATTAAAAGCTAATTATAATTATTATATTTTAATTACTTTTATTTAAATATTTTATATAAACTTTAAATAATAACTTATATAATTATTTATTTTTATTTTTATAATATTTAAATTTAATAATAATTTACTTTAATATATAATAAATATTAAATATATTATTATTATTATTTTAAAACGTTTATACCCTATAAGCTATAGCTAATATTATTAATATATTTATTTTAATTTAAAAGAATATTAAACTTAATATCTTTATAACTTGTAATAAAACCCTAAAATAATTTTAAATACATTTTATTTAAATTAAAGCTTATTAATAGTTTTATAAATTAAATATTTAACTTAATAAAAAACAAATTATATTTATATTATTTTAATTAAAATAATAAGCTTTTATATAATTTAAACATTATTTTAAAAATTATTTTAAATATAATAACTTTATATAATATAAATATAAAATTTAAACTTTTTTTAATAGCTATAAAAACTACAAGTTTACTTTAAAAACCCTTTTTAAAAATTTAATTAAAAAATAATAAGCTAAATATAAACTTACAAAACTTATTTTACTTTATATAATAAAATTTAAATTTATTTATATATAAACTAATTATATAAATAATGTTTATATTTTTATATTTTATAATAAACTTATAAATAAAATAAAAAATAAACTAATTAAGCAAGATTAACCAAATAGCTTTTTAAAATATATTAAGCTAGTTATTAAAATTAATAATTAATTATATAAATAATATAAATAAAAAAGATAGCAATATTAAAGACTTTTATTAAAAAACTAATATAAAATAATATTATTAATTTAAAACTATAATTTTAAAATAATATATAAAACTTATAAAGCTTAATATAACTTAATAACAGCTAAAAGAAATATTAAATATTATAATTATAGCAAAAAAAGCCATTTTATATATAAATATTATAATAAAGAAACAATTAAAAGCTTATATTAAAACATTAGCAAATTAATATTATTATTAAAATTAAATTAAAAAATTATATTAAACTTAATTAAATAGCTTATTTTATAAACTATTATTTTATATACTTTTTAAATAAAAAAGCTTTAAAATAGTTTTTTAAAGTACTTAAAAATAAAATATTGATAATAATAAAATTAAATAATACTTTTAATACTAATTAACTAAAACTTTTATAAATAAATAAATAAAGTACTTTTAATAGTATTAAATATTAATATTATTTAAATAGCAATTTTAAAGCAAATAAAGATATTATAATTTAAAAAGCTAACGCAGGCTTACTATTAATATAATTTCCTTTAAACAACTTTTAAATATATTAATAATATTAAAAATATTAAAACATTTTATAAATATTATATATTTTTAATTAATTTTAAATATATTATATTAATAAAAAAAAAGACTTTTTTTATAATAATATAATATAATATAAAATATTTAAACTTTATAAATAAAATAAGTTATAATATTAAAATATTACTAATTATAGTTTAAAATAAAAATATATTATATTAAAGCTATAATTTAATTACTTTCTAACTTATTTTTAAAGTTTGAAAGTATAAAATAATATATATATATTATAATTATTAAATATATATGAAATAAAAGATTTAAAATTAATATATAAAAAATAAATAAATAAGTATTTTATTTATTTTTAAATAATAAAAATATAATATTAAAAAACTTTATATTAGCAGTAATAGCGCTATAGGCAGTATATAAGCTTATTAAAAAAGCTATTTAATAAAATAAAAAGTTTTTATTAAAAATAAAATAATAATAAATTTTAACTAGCTTTAAATATTTAAAAACGTTTTTTTATATAATAAATAATAAAAAGTATACATTTTTAAAAATTTTAATATAAATTAAATAATAATCTTTTATAGCGCTTATTAATAATAAAATTAGAAAACAAATTATTTTATTAATAATAATAAACTAATATAAAATACTATAATAATAAAAAATAAAACCTTATTTACTTAATATAATTAATAAATAAAAAATAATTTATAATAGTACAATTATTAATATAAAACCTAATTACTTTTAAATTAACTTTATTAATTAAATTACAGAAATTTAATTTATATATTAACTGGATTATTAGCTAAATGTTTTAGTTTTTATTAAAAGAAATAAGCAATAAAAAAATAAACTAAAGTTTAATTTTCAAAAATAGCAATAAAGCTTACACTTAAATAAACTTACTTAAAAACAAATTTAAACAATATAGCGCTTTAAAAACAATTTAATATAAATTAATAAATAAATAAAACTAAAAATAATATGTAATAAAAAGGCATATTTAAATAATAGTTTAATATAAAATAAAGTAATAATATTTAAAACTATATAATAATAAATATAAAAGATTTAAATAGTTATTAAATAAAAAATACTATTATAAAACTTTTTAAAACTTAAAATTATATTTTTAAAAACCTTTATAATAAATAAAATAATAATATTAACTTTTATATATAAAAACTGTTTAATTATTATTATAAAAGTTTATTTATATTATATAAAAAACAATATATTTTTAAAGCTAAAATATATATTAAAAAACTATTACTAATTTTTTAAAGCTTTTTAGAAAATATTTTAATACAGTTTTATTTTAATATAGTAAATAAAACTATAAAGTGCTACTAAAACCAAATATTACTTTAAAGTTTTATAAAATTTATAAACTTAATAAAAATATTTAAAAATATTTTATAAATGTTTTAATAAACATTTTTAAAAAAGAAATATATTTAATTATTTAAATTACTAGCAAAATACTTTATCTTATTTATATTAAAGAAAACAGTAAATTACAATTTTATATCAATTGTTATTAGTTAAATAACATTATAATTAAAAACTATTACCTTTTACTATTTATTAAAATATTATAAAACTATTTATAAAAAGCATAATAGAATATAATACTTAATTTACAATATAAATATAATTATATTTAAATTAAAAGGAAATAGCGTTTAAAATATATTATAAATAATTTAAAATATTAATTAAATTATTTAAGTTTATTAATACTTTAGCGTTATTTTAAAAAATAATTAACTTAATTTTTAATAAATACTTTTATATTTTTTTTAAAATTTTAAAACTTAAAAATAATATATAAAAAAAGTATTTTAAAAGCTTAAAAGAATGACTTATTTATAAATTTAAAAAGATATTATTTTTATATATAAAAAGTTAATTATTTTAAATTTATTATTTAATTTAAAAGAATTTAAATATAAATTTTAAAAATTATAGCAATTAAAAACTAGTTTGTTTTAAGTAATATTAAAAATATATAAAGCTTTTAAAATTATATTAACTTTTATTAATAATTTATTAAAAATTATAAAAAAGATTTATAATCTTTTGTAAATTTTATAAAGATAACTACTTATATAAGAAAAAATAAAATAAAAAGAATTTAATAAAATTAAAACTTAAATTATTTTAAAACTAGTATTTATAAAAATAATTTTAAATAAAGAATTTAAAATTCAAATAATCTTTTTAAATTTTATTATTTAAAAAAAGTAAATTAAAGAAATAAATAAAACAAACTTTTATTTAATTGCTTCTTTTTATAAAAACTTAAAAAACTTAATTTTAACTTTTTAATACATAACAAAAAACTTATAATAATTATTAAAATATTTTAAAAATAAAACTATTATTTAATTATTGCTATATATTTAATTAATATATTTTATTTTTATTAAGTAATTTAATAAATAATAAATTTAATAATTAAAATACTTTTTTTAATTGAATATTAAAATAGTTTATTACAAGTGATTTAGAAATAAAAAAGCAAATATATTTAGTAAATAATTTAATTATGTTTAAAAAGTATTTTTTAATATATATTTATTATTATAAATTAATATAAATAAAAGTTTAAAAATAAGCAAATAATAGCTTATAATAGTATATAAAATATTACTTTACAAAGACTTTATATAAAAAGTTAAAAAATATTATAAAAATATTTTAAAATTTAAAACATTATATTTATAAAATATTAAAAAAATTTAATATTATAAAAAAAGCACTGTTTATTTTTATTTTTTTAAAAACAGTTATTTAAAAGCTTTATAAAATATTAATATATAAATATTAAAGTATTTAAATTATATATTTTTAAGTTAAATAGTATTAAAGTGTTTTAAGTATTAAAATTGTAATTATAAAAGTTATTAATAAATATAATATTTATAAAAAAGCAAATTATAAAAATATAAGCTATATAAGCTATTATAATTATTATTAATATTTATAAAATTATAAAAATCAATTATTTTAAACTTTATAATTAAACTCCATTTATTAAATAAACTAATAATTAAAATTAAATATAGTAATGTTTTAATTATAATAAATAAATTTATAAACTATATTTATTTTATACTTTATAAAAAAACTAGTATAGCAAGAAGACTTACTTATACCTTTTTATAAATAATTATTAACTAATATAAGCTACTTAAAAGAATTATATTAAATTAAAATAAACTATTTATATTAAACTTTTAACTTTTTTTAATAAAATAATTAAAAGCTAAATATAATTTATTAATAATAATATATTTATAAATAAATAAATAAATAAAGTATTTTAATTAAATTTGTAAATAATATTTATATTATTATATTAATTTATAAAATAATTAAATATAGCTATTATTATTATTATAATTTATATATAATAGTGCAAATATATATAACGTGGTTTACCAGTGAGTGGGTCATATCAGTGAATGGGT